>JBBPPG010000461.1:0-23656 GCA_038091855.1 Leccinellum luteum | reverse complement strand
TGTAATTACATTATATAATATTGTGGGACATATTATGGGATCACATGAAATTTAAGCTTATGTGTAACCTCAGAATAGATAGCCATTATATTTTATAATACAATTACATTTTGAGATGTATTCTGAGTGGCTCAAAATATTGGAAACCCTGGTGTGTGACCAGGGCCAGGGCCTGGCGCCTTCACGAGTCGCTTAAGCGAACGCCTACTTGCAGCAACCACTGTCATACCCACTGACACATTTCGCCACGCACTTAGACTCGCGGCAGCGCTGACTTGAGGCCGCACATCATGTTATGGGCTTGGCATTGAACTCCAGGGAGATACAGCTGTACAGCTGCCGAGTCCGCGTGTCAACTGTCAACACGACAGACGACGAACTCGACCACAGCGTGAGTCGTGCAGCCTTGTTGACATCGCTCGTTCTGAATGACATTGCCGATCAGCTGCAGATTCACTGGCAGAAACCATACCACGCCCGAATCCCATGCCATGTCGACTTTGCTACAAGACTCATAATGGACAACGAAGCTTGGTTTGTCTACGGTAATAGTCTGCCACTACCGTGGAATTGGGGCTTTTCCTCGGCTCCACTGCCGCATGAATAATGGATTTCCAGAACAGATACAACACGATGCGTTGGCGCCCCTCGCTGCCCCCACGGCGGCGCCCCGCCACGATTTCGGGTAGGTTTCTCAGTGAGGGGAGGCCCGAGGCTGCGTATATATGCATTCCAAGATGTATTGCTCTCTGCCCCTGGACCGACGTCGACATCAGTTATCCGAAGATTGAATTGAAATTGAGTGGGTTGTATGTACATGCGCGGAGGCGGGCAAGGGATTCGCACTTGTTACCGGGCTGTAGGCGGGGGGGACAGGTCGAGAACGGGAGGCGGATGGGTAGAGTGCGGGCCTTGGATCCGAGGAGACTGACTCCTGGTACTAGTGAGCAATCTTGTCATTCCAAAAGACCAAAGTTATACTAAGTCCGCTTTGACCCCTCAACAACTCCTATCGCCTTCAAGTTCAACACGATCTCAAAGCCTGGCCGTCGCTTGTGCCTGATACAGAGCCGTTTGTTTGCCACACGCCGCAACAAGGACATAGGTCGGGAATGCTACAACTTGGCCTCAATGCCGTCCTGGAGGTCCCATTCGACCATCTCGTTCAACAACTTCTTCCACACCATCCTAATAGAACACACATCGACAATATCCTGAATGATTTGAAAACGCAAGATATTGTCGATAGAGATCGTTGGAAGTCGTTTCCACGATCCCCTTCTTTATCGTCCAGCATAGTACGGAGACGTCGTTTGCGACAGTCGAGATCAAACACCGAATTTGAAACCCGCAATTTAAAGATACAAGTGGCTGAAGGTCACCGTGGACAATTTCTCGGTTCCCACCTCTGCGTACGCAGAGCATTGGACACGTACCAGACTCAAATGGTACCCTGAAACATGCCCCTCACAAGAAAGAGGAGAATGTTCCCATTCCATGCAGAGCACACCATCGCACCGTCTTCGACGACATCGGCATCACTATTCAGGACATGAACAACCTCGGGGACATCATCCGTCATTTGTCTGACGTAGGTAAATCTCCATACCCGTTTGCGTCAGTATTCTATGCCAACTTCTGGATTAGCTTTGTATTACATGCACCTCGTTGGGTGGGTGCACCGGGATTTTAGTATTGGGAACACGTTGTGGGTATCTGTAGGTGGCAACTGTATCGGCAAACTTATGGATCTCGAGTTTGCGAAATCCGTTGACTCTCATGTGTCACATGACGTTCGAACACTGGCAGTACGCTCTTTCACTGATGTCAGGTGCGCAGCGATGCGTGCGAAGTGCGGGGGATGCAATATGCCTTTTGGAGACCTGCCAGCGATACTTTGCCCTCCATGACTGAGAATTCCACTTGGGGCGTGGTTCCCTTCCGAATGAACTTCCTCCATGACCTAGAATCGGTTTTCTGGTCGTTTGCGTGGGTCTTGTATCGTCACACCGACATCAACAATCCAACTTCGGACTTGGATGGTCGATTGCGCGAGTTCCAGAACCTTTTCCCTGGTGATACTTACGACCGTCTAATGTTCTTGTAATCTAAAGCCAAGCAGACTCGCTACATTCTTGCAGATGACTTTGGTGAAGTTGTTGAGTCCCTTCCTGACATTGCTCATTGGCTCCTGAATGGCTTTTCCGCGATGGAGAGATCATATCCCCAGATCAATACGTCCGTTATTAAAGACAGGGTATCAGGTCGGCTTTCTCAGACGCGTTGCAGTCTACACGTGATATCCGACCTATCTCGGTGTTGAAGAAGAGAAACCATGAGGATTAGATAGAATTCATCGTGTTTCCACCATTAGTCGCGGTCGGTGGTCTGGATAATCATGTACTAATTGTTGGTATGTCTGAATTTATTGTTTTGTCAAGTGACTCGAAATTCACGTCGATATATTGGAATGACGGGGTGGATGGAAAGATATTACCCGGCTCTCTCACCAGACTAGGACGCCTCAGTCAGGTAGCAACTTGAACACCCCAGGGATCAGGAAATCTTGGGAAATCTGCAGTCTGCCAGCGACCTTGATCATGAGGTGTACCTCAGATTAGCAGATCAACACATGTGCGCCACAGACCGTCTATGTGCGAAGAGGGACGTTCGCCGGGTCGTTATGCCTGCTTGCTCGTCCGTCGGTCCACCCCTCTCTGAGTATCATCAATCAGGGTCGGACCATCGGACAAGCGATGTACAGTAGAACGAATAGGGGTAAGTAAGGGAGCGGTAGGTAACGCTTTCGAGCCCAGCTCTCGTCAGGGGGCTCCGCAGCCTCTGCTACCCCAACCGCTGCCCATCCTTGTCCATATAAGGTTCAGCTACCAATCTTATTTCTGTCGAGGGATCTGGCCAGGCTTGCAGAAGCGACTACAGTGATACGGATAGTACGAGCGCGCGACCCTGGATAGATTGGTCACATACAGAGGGTGTACAGAGTGTCCTCTTCATCTCTGGAGAGAGTCAGAACACACGCCCTGGATCCAGAAAAGGGGATGGAAGAAACACTAGACGTCCTGCTATGGACACCATCATTGTCAGAACACGGTCACTGCCGTACTGGCCAAAGCCTCATCAAATGCAAACCTCAATTTAACCACACGTTATCAGCGTGGGTAAACAAATTATAGAGACCCAGGCGACATCCTTCAGTACTTCCAAGAAGATTGGCAGTTTCATGTCGACCGCAACGCAGAAATCGCAACATCCACTAGCACCACTTGCAGATTCATCATCCCAGCAAGGCAATCGAGTGACTTACTCAGATCCACCTGGCATCATCCAACCAAACAGGTCTTCTGCAGCAGACTTGGTGAGAATGATTCAGATATTTTTCTTGGTTTGACTATGAATACATCCGAAACAGGTGATGAGATGCGACTCGGAGAAATTTGGACAACTAGATGTTAGTGTCATGGACAATGTATTCGCTGAAGAGCACCCGGTGAGTACGATTTGTGTGTAATAACAAAATTCTGGGTATTGACATGTGCTATCAAAGATTCAAAGTGGTTCATCGGATCTACGCCCCACCCCAGGAATCAAGTCTGAGATCGTTGAGCTTTTGGCTTTGCGGCGGTCCTTAATATCACAGTTGATAAAACTGAAAGCTCGATATAACACATTTCGTTCCCTATTACAGGAAGAGGAAGGTGACAGCGTCGCTGATGCATTTTGTAAAGCACACTATGGTCTTGGTGATGGTTGTAATGCCGAGAGCGAGCTGGCCCTTGCCCTCATGGAAGTTACATTCCGACCATTGCGTTTTCCTGGACTAGATTACTAGACAATGAAATATGAATATGTAAGCCGTTTGATATATTTTGTAAAACACTGAATGAATAGTTTCATTAAAACTTGAACTAGGTCCCCGATGGCGTGCATTTTTTACACCTAGTCCCGCCCCCTTGACCATTTATGATATGTGTAATTTTATGCAGGTTTGTTCTGACCGTACTTGCACTCTAATTTGACCCGCTGAGGTGTCAGGAAACGCACGATGGACGTTGCGGTGGGTGATCGATCTCTCGTTTCAATTGACTCTTCAGTGTCGTTCGTTTGTTCTAGTGCAGCAAGCTCTCGACGAGGCCATAACCTGCCTTTTGCACCGTATCCTTGGGATCGCCAGGTTCATCAGCCCAGGAGTAATCCCAGTTGATTTCATCGCTGTCCTTGGTCTAACCATCGGGAGCGCCGGGTATCGCAGCAGATGATTGTGACATGTAGTACGATACGGATGGAGTTAGTGAACCTGTCAGAGTAGAAGAGCCAGGTACAGATTGATGGGGTCGACAGAACAAACACGTGTGGACAACGCACCAGAACTTGCCAGAACCACGCAAGAAAATATTGCACGGTGTGTTGAGCTGTAAGTACTACTGTCCACTATGTACATGCTACTTACGATTATGTGCTTGTGTTCGGTCCACGGTCAGGTCTAGAAAGGTCCCAGAATCAAAAAAAAAGAACATGGTATGGAAATGTAAAGAATGGGTCGAAGGCTGCAATGTGAATGTGAACAAAACAAATTACTCTAAATCGCTCTAGAGAAAAGGAGAAAAAGGTCATTCCCTGCACTGCACCGAAAGAACGAGCACGTTACAGTATTAATTCGACCAGGCGAAAGGCCTGATACAAGGTAAGCATAAACGGGGCTTCAGGACGAGTCCGGGCCACCCCATCTCTAGTCGTACACGTGGTGAGCTGGGTCGAGTCGAACCATTCGGAACCACCAGGGTTGCGAGGATGCCTTCCTCTTCCTCCCCCTTTCCATCTCACAAGCTAAACAGTCCACTGGCACGCCGCCGACTCAACACCGGATGCACGACCACCAACGAAATACCCAAGCCGACCGTCAACCCGATCGCGACTGAAATCAGCTGCAACGCCGTCTGGAATCCGCTCAGGTACGACAAAGACGAGCCAGACGTCTGGTCCGACACATAGTTCAACAGCCCACCACTTCCGAGGCCAGACGGTACTTGGAAGAGGATGCCTGTAATCTACAGCGAAGAGTTTGCATTCGTACCGATCCTTACAGAAGAAAAAAACCCACCATGACGACAAACGTGTTCCCGTCAAAGAAGCGCCCATAGATGTTGGACAGAAACCCGACCGCAAAGGCACTAAAAGGAAACCACCCCGCGATAACCAGGTTGGCTCTTTTATCAACGAAATGAACAAGGGGACTCACCCAACCGCGGCGCTGATATCACTTTGATTCGGAAACTTAATACTCACGAAATGGTTCGTCACCCATCCGATAGACGCGATCGCGATCAATAGAAACTATGCGTTTCAGGTCAGCGTCAATGACCCACTGATATATGTGGAGGCAAAATGCATCTATCTTCCAAAAATGCCACGACGACTTACCATCTCCTTCCTCCACCACGGTGCCATCAGCCTCATGCTCAAGAACAGCGAATACATCGGCACCGTCAAGAACGCCCACCACAAACTTGGCGTCTGTTGCCACCATGGTCCAGTAGGATCGTGCGACTTGACGCATACATAGTCTGTCGGCCCGACAATCGTCCGCCCTAGCATCCTCTCGTACAGCTCTGCTCCAATTGCGAGCCCGAACCCGAGAAAGAGCGAGTACATGAGCGCGAAACATAGCCGTACGGCTCCTGCGACCAACGATCGCGATGAGAGTTCGAGAGAGCCACTGAGTACAATGAAGCCCTTTGGTTTAGCATCAGCTCTGATGTGACACCGTAGAGCCCGATTTACTACTGCTTACCGGCAGGATCAGCACCACTGAACTGCTAGCAACGGCCGAATAACAGAAATGCGTCGTCGATGCCAACGCGGCGCTCAAGAAGCTCAAAAGCGTCGCAATGGTGATTTCAAATACGTTTGCGTACAGCTCGTTGCGCACGCAGACCAGTTGGACAGCCACAAGAAGAGCGCCAAGAGGTGCCGATACGAGGCTATCGATGAATGATCCCGAGAACGAGACAGAACAAATAGACGCTGAGCACATTCCCCCAATGAAGATCGTCTGTACGAAGTTGTAAAGTGGCTTCTTGCGCATCAAAACATCCAACCCAGCGGATGCCGCTGAGACCGACATGTTGTCATGAATGACCTATTATTCGAGATCAGTCGCGCATGCACTATCCACAACGTCCATCTCACTTACGTGCCAGTACAATGCATGTGCGTCCCCTAGCTTCTCCAGATCCAAGGCGCTGCTTTGTCGAATGAACTTGACATTGCTCGTCCCAGTCGAAGTGTCTTCGAACGAGATGAGCATGATATCTGGGAGGTACATGCAACTGAGTTCAAGATCTAACACGCGCCCGGTGCTCTGTATCTGCGCCACCAGACGGTGCGAAGGGCCACCAAACATCATCATGGCACGGGCGAGCTTCAGGATGAATTCCTGCCTCTGAAGGATCTCTGCCACGTGCCTCGTGATCTGGTGCGATTTCAGTCTACTGGAGAAATGGACGAGGTGGCTGACGCACAAAAACTTCTGCCTTTCTTCTCTTGCGGCGCATCTCCTTCCCTCTGATCATGTCTCTCTCCTTGCGTTCCTTCTTCTCCATCTCATTGATCCGCCGAGTCTCTCTCTCCACGTGCTTGGTATCAAAGTAGTCTTTCATCTTCACATAATCATTCACAGGCGTGCCCTCTGCGCTCGAAGCACTAACAGGCGTCGCAGAACCACTCTCGGCGTGTGAGGTATAGAATGCCTCTGTCTTTGTGCCAGCAGACCATGACGCTCTCATACGACCGGGGGATAAATGCATAGGTAGGGGTAGATCCCTCAGTCTGCCAGTCCACCCCTTCCGTCCTCCGGGAGTGGAGACCGGGGGTTCCTGATCACCCGTCCTACCCTGTACGTGGAAACCTTCCGAACCCAAAGTCGGAGAGGCTACGATCGTAAGAGCGGGAGTGTCCGGAGATCTTCCTTCACTGTTCTTTCCATCGCTGACGCGGCGATCACCGGCAACAACTTCAATATCAGAATCCCTGTTGTGAGCACGTCGGAGGCCACGGGAGAGTATGTTGGGCGTCCTTTGCACCCTCTTCGAGACTTCCTCCATAGAGTATCTTACGAGATGATAACCCGTTTTGTTCAAGTCCGGCGCGAGCGTGGACTGTTGGGGTGCAGCCGCTATAGAGAGCGTGCCTGCTCCAGCCACGAGGGCGGAAGGTGTAGAAGCTGCGGGAAGAGATGGTGTCCGGATGTGTGCAAGGAAAGATGAAGCGGATCCTCCATGCAGGGAACGTCCTAGGCCAAACATCCCATGTTTTTTATCATTGGCACTCGTCTGTCCCTTCGCTGCGGAGCGGTCTTGGCCGACATCTTCTTCGGGTATCCATGGGCGGTGAGGTATGCGAAGTATGTCTTCGTCACTTCCGACGTCAGAGCTGGTATGACTCGGCGAGCTAGCCCCGCTGGTGCTTCCTTCGTCATGCTCGTGATCGTGGCCGTAAAGCGCCAACAACGCACTGAGGACACCGTTACCAAGTTTCGGACTACCGGGGTGAGGGTGACCATGATGGGTTTGAGGGAGATTCGAGACGGGAGCTAGCCAACTACTGGGGACTCCTTTGCGAACCCGTTCCGGGCGGCGAAGCTCCCGACCGTTGAAATCGGTATCATTTTCGGTATCAGAGTGGGTATGGTGGCGACTTGGACCAGGGTGAGCGCTGGCTGCCTTGCGTTTCTCGTCTATTCCTATTTCTCCATTTGGATGAGAACTCTTCGACCTGGTCGCCTTCTTCCCGTGGGGTGAGCGGTAGAGCCAGCTCCGACCTCGCCTGGTGTGCGCCCTCACCACCCCCGCGGCTCGGTGCTCCGCCAATCGCTCAATTTGTTTCTCCCTGACGCTTGTATCGTCATCTTCTTTACTTCTTCTTCTCCAGGTAGGTCTGCTTCGAAGACCGTCAATGGACTCTCCACGGCCTCCACCATCGGGCATGGGTGACTGAACAGGAAGTCCTTCTCGTTCTAGTGGGTCTATCCAAACTTCCCCCGGAACATTATGGGTGCGTTGCGGAACAACCGTAAGAGGATCATTGATGCCGTTTGCGGTCCTTGAACTTTGCGATTCTGATACGCGAATCCGAGGCACGTTGGTGGTGGGGTATGGGTTATCGGTATTCGGGTGGGATGGAAAGGCAGGCCCTGGGAATGGGTTACGATGGGACGCCAAAACTGATGTAGACGTGCGGGGCGGGACGATGCCAGTGGGTAGCGCAGAAGGATGTGCGCTCGCATCTCTCTCTTGCATCTCCCGGCTCCTCCGGAGACGCTCGTGCGACTGGTGTCTCTCCAAGTCACTTCTGAGCTTCTCGAATGCATCGCGCTTGATATTATTATCAGCCATGGAGAAATACGATCACGAAAAGGCGGGAACGTACGTCGAACCCCGTCTCGTCGAGTTCATGCCATTGGCTGCTTCGTCGAGAAGCCTCTGAACGAGTGTTAACTCGAGCGCTGTCGCTACGAGCCCGATTAATGCGATTCGGTATTCTGGTGTCACCTCTGGGCGGAGTGCCCCCGGCGGCACGGATTCTGTCGTGATTTTCTGATGAAGGCTTCATCACGACGCGACCAACAAGTGCGGGCGATCGATAGCTGATAGAATACAGTGGAATTATGAGAGACTGAGTGAGAGACAAGAGGGCGTCCGAGTTTAAATACGGACATACATTCAGCGGTGCCAGTGGGGACTGTGGTAAATTAAGTTTCCCTTGTAGATTTCCAGCAATGAGCCAAGCCTGTGGAGATACGTGGCGACCGCACGGAGAGGATCGTGAACAACAAGAAATTAAAACGAAGAAATTAAGACTAGCGGTATCGACAACGATGGAGATGGAGAGATGGAGTGGAAAGAAACAAGGAATGAACGAGGTCGGTTTGTGGGGAGCTGTCCGCTAAGTACCACGGAAGGGAGAGTCAGAGTGACATGTTTACGTTGTGCTGTCGGCAACGGGACACTTGTGACGGAGAAAAAAATAGTATTCAACTTGTGAAAGTGGACACGGCGAGCACACGAAAGTCAGATTCTGGGGTGCAAATACCCCTGACGTCATTATAATATCGGCTGCACCACCTTCCTATCGGGGACTGTCCGTTTGCTTCCGCTCCACCATTCGATTACAAGATTAAATCCTCTCCACAATTAGTTAGTTCCAAGAAATTTTCATCACACGTCGGAGTTGGCGCATGTCATCTCCACCATTCAATTCTGTACGTTGGGTAGTGATTTAGGACCGTGACTGGTTCTAATGATTCAGACGATCATAGCCTGCGCTTAAGCTTAGTACTTACCGAGTTACCGTCAAGGTTCCTTTCTTTTTTCCCTGGAAGTCGAAAGATTTAATTTGAGGCGAGGTCTACGTAAAGTACTGCGGAAGACGGTAACGTCCGGGCGCAGGCTGCGCATTTGCTGAATTACTTATCTCCTTGATCAGTCACGATCCGATCACAAACGAACTGGTAAATGCCGTACCCTTCCAATGGAGACCAGACTAACTACGCAGACCGCTTCTCCACGACATGCGTTCACCGCCCCACTTATCCAGACGAGTCCGTGAATCGACGTCTGTCCGAGGAATCCTGGCCTGCCGCGCGACAGCGAAATACTAAGTTGGCCAAGTCACAGTAGAGAAACGATCATGATACATGTAGCAGTAACAGATACAGGTCATATGGCAGTTGAAAAATGTGCATGTCATCGGCCCGGCCGAGAAACAGGCCGCACCTGCGACAATCATGCATTACACCCGCTCAATCCCACACCCCCACTTTCGCAATTCATTGATTCGAAGCAAAGATCACGCCCACCCCTTCGATCCACGAAGAACCAACATGAGGAAACTATTAAGAAACGCATCAATCAAACTTGACGGCAAAGGCAAGAACATTCCACGACGTACTTCCCAAACCATCACACCCCCGTCTGGCGAGAAAAAAGAAACCCATGCATTCAGTAGCTGTCCTTTCACGCAACACTAATACAACTTACTCCAGCAAGAGGCAAAGGCTTGGGCGACACACGAAGCCAGCGCAGATGTCGACATGAACCCATTATTGGCGTCTGACGTCGTTCCGGGCTTACCGATGAGTAGCTTGTCGAGCGGAACACCGTTGTCCGCGATTTGGAACAACGCAGATTCGGGGAATTTCGTAGAAGACATGGTGAGAAGGCCGTCGCAGGTCGTGTACTCGGTCGTTCCTTCTACAAAGCCAAGGTTCGGTCAGTCCAGATCAACGCGTCGGCATGCCCAACTCACGATTATAAAACTGACGGGCGGCAGACGACAACGTTCGCGTTAGAGAATCGATCGCGAAGAGAAAATTAACTTAGGGTTTACCTGTATATTATACTGAAAGGAACGCGTAGGTCATTATTTCGGGTGAAGAGTCCATCGACCGTCTCGGCTCACCCAATCGATCAGATGGCCTACACTTTGATCCACGCCCAGATATCCTTCACCGCTCCACAAACCAGGAGAGAACCACGGGGCGACCGCTGTACCTACATTCGAGCAGCTGTCATGATACGAGAGTATCCAACGACCCACGCGCATGAGTAAGAATATATTGCCCTTGAGGAAGATTCGTCCTGAGCTGCTGCGTGAAGCTAACGAGCCACGGTATGGCCGTGCCCGTAGTCTCAAAGGCAGCAAAATCCTAAAAAGGTTAAGCACATGGTCCTTCCTCACAAAACCCCATACCTCATAGTCGACGTCAATGCCATGAAACCCAAACTGCTTCACCCAAGAAGACATGGTGTCCGCCAGTTGCATGGGGTTAAGGCCAGACGTCGTGGGTGTGTCCGTGGACCCGAACACCGACACGATGAGTGAGATGCCCGCCGCTTCGTACTCTTGAAGGTACATGTTACGTTGGCTAGGGGTGAGAGTCGCCCATGCCTCGGCTTGGTCGGCTGGTCCGGACGTGAGCAGGAATCCGACCGCACTGTACACATCAAAATAGAAAACGGCTATCCGTAAGCGTCAGATGATCAATACATGCGTGGCCAGCACCGCTCACAAGACGTTGAACCCCTGCGCGACAAGAAAATAATAAGCTATATCAGAAGGGAACCGCCGAAATCGGCAATACTCACCGAAAGCTGCGATGCAGACGGAAATGGGCTGATAAAGGCGTCGTTATAGGCAAGGAAACGCGGCGCGGCGGGAACGGTACTTTTCAACAAATCCCGAGCGTCCGAACCGAGACTCTGCAGTCTGTCTGCGAGTGGAACGGCCCACGCTGACGACCCGAGTAGCCACAAGACGACCGCAAACGCCAGGCCCAATCCAGAGCCAGAGACTCGGACGCTAGACACCATGGCCCTCCCTTGCCGATGATTGCGATGGAATGGCGCGAGACGGCTGGGACGGGACGGGACACTTGCGATAAACCTAGGTGCCTTTGACGTCGCCACGTCCACAGTCCCAGTCGACATTCATTTATACCCTGGCCGTAGATCTTCCAGCTTGGACGAGGTCGTCACGATGTCTCACCTTGGCGGGCGGGCAACGCGAGGCCGACGACGACGAGAACAAGAATATGATTATGCAGGTAGCGACGAGTCTGACCGAGACCCCGACCAAATTCGACTTGGGTGACTCTCGTTCGTCCTGCGATCGAACTCCCTGAGCCATCCGATCCGCCCATTTCACATACGACGCCCAGGGAAACGGTTGCAATTTGGAATATCGTTCCTGCGCGGGCTCGGTGCGATGACCCCGGGAGGACGAGTTTGAGAAAAGGTCGATGTTTGGCTCCAGAAATGGTCAGGGTAAATCTAACGATCGATCCTTCTGATATGCCAGTGGGGTCGTCGACGCCAGACACCCGCTGCTATTCTTGAGTCACTTTCGGAAGGCGCGTGCACCTGATTGACAATATACGGACGCCAAGAGTCTCCCCTTGTTCGAGTATTCGACGACAAACAAATTCTGTGTGAGCATCCGAGTGGTGGCGAAACCGGCGTGTCACATTGAACTTTGTCATGGATGTCTCAGTCTCACCCAGGATGGTGAACGCTGAAAATATCCCTTTCCTGTTTGCCCGTACAGAGGGAACTTTGAAGGCAGGTTGTGTATTCCGTTTCCTTGGTTATTTGTCTCGCTCGTTTGACAGAAAGTTATGAAATTGTGATTCACAATGACCTTGATAGGCTCATGGGAGTTTCCGAAGATGTATGCCTTCAACTGACTGCTGTCACAATGAAGCCTATCAGGAGGATGCATATGGATGGCGGGTACATTTGAACTCGCCACATTCAATAAGCACGATAATCATCACAGCCAACCAGTGAGTATCGAGCAGCACCGACAATCCAGTAGCCACCAGCCCCCGATATGACCTAAATACAAGAATATCTTTTATCCAATGCCACTGGATATCGGTTAGCACTAGGTGAGTTCCCTGAGTCGAGGATATGTCGATTGATTGTGGTGGTGTTAGTCGAAGTCCGTCGGCCGATGTCGGCCGATCTGACTAGCATTTTGGCCGTCGTGACGGCGACTCACGATCAGTAACTGTACCCACCCCCGCGCCGATGATGCTGAGGAGCAACTACTGCCAAGCTGGACGGAATGGATTGTAATATTGTCAATACGCTCGTCCCTGAACCACGTAGTCCGAGATACCGTTGACAGGGAGATGACCACGTTGCCGACGAAGGTACCTCTTAACTCTTGAACAGATCGTCGCGGGTGATCAAAATGCTCTAACAAAGAAAGAAAAAAACATTCTTCGATGCTTTTCAGAGTTGAAAGACAAATGTAAAATCTATACGTTATGCGTGACTAAAAAAACGAGAGAGAGTGGGGGGATATATCACCAGGTATCCTGCAACCCAGCAAGTATGTACTCTAAAAATTGCGTAAAGTAAACGACGAAGAAAATGATACCAACAAAGCCGATCAATCAAACCCACATCCCCTCCTCGTCGATTACCTTGCACCCATAGGATCGCCATGCAACTTCTGCTCCCAGATCGTCGGTTCCGTCGTCCTTCGTACCTACGACGCCTGCGACTTCGTATGCTGATTTCGTCTACCCAGGATTTTGGTAAATTCGTTCAGAAGACGGAGAATGCAATGATACACTTACCAAGCCAAGAGTCACCTTGATCATGGGCAAACTAGGCGTATACTCTTCCAATTCTACTGTCCCCTCCGTGTCCTCCTCTGCCCCTCGAGGATCAAGCTTTCCATCGCTCGTGTCAAGGGTCGATCTCCGCAAATACGCTTCTCGAGTGTCAGCATGTGCTTTGATGAGCCTGATCACGTTCCGCGCTGCCACTTCCCCTTGATAATAGGCGGTATAACCAGCCTTGATTGCCCCAAACGCATCGGCAGAGTCTCCGATTGCGAACAAGTGAGGATAGAGAGACATATCAGGATCGTGCGACACGCCGGCCGCAGGTTTCAGGAACTCGTCCACAGAGGAACCAGTCGGCATCGACTCTGCAATTGAAAGGTCCACAAGGGTGTCGACGGGCGAAGGTGGGACACTGCCGCATAACGTAGGGGAAGTTGAACGCATGCCATGACCGTGGCTGTCATCGTCGATAAGGGTGGCCTTCTCACTGAGCGCAAGAATTTGCATGGTGCGAGATACCCGCACCATCCCATTTTCGGGATCGATAGTACACGGATCCATGCTTCTGAGAAGCGACGTGTTAGGCAGCTGCCCCGTGCACAGAAGCTGTGCATATCGCGTTCAAATAGAAGCAATGCAAAAGAGGAATCAAAGCTGTTTGGTAAGGTGTTTCCGAAACATGTCCTCCGGTCCACGTACCACAAGATCTGCCCTAATCTCACGCCCTTTCACCGTCTTGATCAACCTTGTACCTTGCTTGCCAGTGTCGTTTGTGCTGTCACCATCGAGCGATGACATGTCTAGTCGCTCGCCGAGAACAACTTGCACGCCGACTTCTTGGAGACCTTGATAAGCTGCGGATGAAATTGCAGGGAGATTAGCAACGTGGACGGATGTTATTTGACGAGGCACTTGCCTTCTTCGCTCAGAGCCTCGTCGAATTTGTGGAGCAGCCTCGACCGTGAATGTAAAAGTGTTACAGACTTGCTGGGGTAAACCTCTGCAATGTCTGAGGCAAATTCTATGCGGTGGGTTATTTTCCATGGAGTAATGAGGTTAAGGAAACGGTAGAGGAAAAAGTATGAGAATAGGAATTCCTCTGAAAGTACGGAAACTTACGGATTCCGAGTGCACCTCCACCAACGATAAGCACCTCCTGCGCAGCCGCGATTTGTTGCTGACGAGTGCGAAGCCAGGAAATACCCTCTTGTTTCATTCCCCTGTGTTGCTGAGTACCATATATATCCTTTTGCAAATCTGTACAGGCTGGTTGTTTCAATTCCGAGGAAGAGGGAAGTAAACCGCATGGTTCCCAAAGGTTGATGGGAGAAGGAAGGTGAGAGCCAAGTGCGTAGATTGCATAGTCAAAATGGAGTATTTCTTCTCCTGGTGTTTCAAACGAGGATGCCTTGGTGTGCGGGACATATGTGACATGGTGCGGGTGAAGGGATGTGATGGTTCCATGCACGCGTTTGTGCCAGTGTGAAGAAGTTGGATCGGATGGATTGTCAAATAAATGATCGTATGGAATGACTGTGCGGAATGGGTAAGCGTCAGCGAGCAGGACTCTGACTGGGACACACAGGCTTTGTGTTCGTGACCAGGAAGGACAGCGTAGCGGGGCAAGTTATACAAGTGGTTGATATGGCTGAGAAAGAATATTTGGGTGTTACGGACGCCGCTGAGAGAAAGATGACAAACAAGACTCACGAGTTCCTATCGACCAAGACGACCCTCCATCCGCTCGGTAGACCCGCGGTAAGGACTCGAGCTGCCCTGTGGCCTACAACCAGAAATGAATAAGTGCATACGAGTGAAGAAGGATGTGTGGGAGTATAAGGCAGGGATGGTGTGCAACCTTATATTTATACGCTGCTCCTGGACCCAACGGACAGGGCCAATGATTGCCACACCCGACGGCGCAAGACAGCGAGTCAAAGTATGAGAACTCACCACCATAAGAACCCCCAAGAACGGCGACGGTCCTAAGACCCTCAGTCGACATGACGAGAACAGAAAGAGCGTGTTAGCGACGGAAGAGGCCAACGACGTGAACCGAAGTCAAAGGTCGGAGGCGAGTCGGATAAACTCGGTAATCAGATAACAATTGAGTGTGGGAATATTTGCCACTTCGGCCTACCGCAGGGTGGGAATTACACTACACTACATAATACTTTAACTTGAAAAGATCGACGCCCTTCACTCGTTCTTCAAACCTCCATTCGAACAAACAGGCTGCCATATTCACGCCGCAACAGCAACGTTGCACTCGAAAATAAAATACAAAGTGCCGTATATTTCCACTTTCAATGGTTTCTCGGCCGCCTTTCGGGTTTACATTTACGGGCCGGAATGTTTGGTTGCAGGGTGTGAAAAGGTATTCGGGAAGTGTCGGTCCCGGGTAATCGCCGACTTACAATTCATCATCCAATGATCTCACCAAAACCGCTGCTCCGAGTGAGGCGGGACTCCGAGTGGCTGTACAAAATTCGAAAACAATCTCGTTTCCTTTCTCGTCCAAAAAGAAGCACAGCCAGTCGACAAAGCCAGCGATCCACTCGCACAAGTCCGCGGAGGTGCCGCCGCCGAAATCGGGCACAGAAAAAAACGCTCCGTCGTGAGTAGCGCAGCGGAAACGGCGCATTCCAGGGCACGCTCCACTCCGTCATGAGTATCCCGACGATGTTCACCTCGTGCTTCGGAGATACACCTTTGGCGCGCGAAGCGATGTTCTCTGGGAAGATAGGAATACCTCGTAACGAAGGAGTTCCTTGAAGGCTACCGGCTTGCGATCTCCGCTAATTGCCTTTTCCGCTATCTCGCCAGTTACGCAGCTGGTACTTGCCATTTCGTTATGTTCTATACTGATGCAGTCTCTTCGATGCATCTCTGCAATCATTGACCGGAATGTCCTGCTGGTCGTTCTTCTGCTAGGCTGCGGTTCAACTGTATTCTCGCTACATAGCACCTACTTGCGTTGGTACGTAGTGTACAACGTACGTAACCGCAGATTCAAACACATAATTACGTCCACAATAGAAAACATTCTGCTACGATCACTTACGGCGGCGATTCGACCTCTTCGTTGAGCCTGCGGCGGACAGGTCCTTCCGTCCTTTGTTGTGCCACTTCTTGTAGCGGTAAAAAGCCGTCTGATAAAGGGAACCTTGTATATGCTCCAAAAAAAGGTTCCAATCGATGGGAAATGTCGCCGTCTTGGCGGCGTCACGAAGATTGGCGTGATCTTTATCGCCATGCGCTTCCATTATGTCGGCAATGGTAATGAGCAGTCGTCTAGAGGCAGTGTTGAGTAATTGCATGATGTTTTCAATCTCGATTCGAGGGTGCAACAGCTGCGCGATGAATAGTCAACTCGACGATGGGGATTACCATAAAGTGGGCATGCTCACCCCGCGCGCGGCATACGGATTCTCTTCGCTAACGTTGAAGTTGAATTTTCCATCGTTTCCCCGAACGAAAACGAAAATTTCAACCGACTGGATGGCGCCCCAGACTACATTTCCGACTTTGACATCAGTTAATGCTGTGACTGGTGTAATCAGCGGACCGCTGAAAGCCGACATGGTGAGGGGGGGTTCGGAAAGGAGGTGATGTTTTGAAGGTAGATGTTTGCTTGACTCGGAGTTCTGAATGGCGATCATGAATGCAGCGTTAATCGAAGGTGCGTTTTGTGCAGTCTGATTGAGCTTCCGCTCCATTTCGTGGCGTGATCCACTATACCCAGACTCCCCAACCCAGACGGTGATAGGGTCGCCGAATGTGCCATAACGCGGCTCTAAATCAAGCCGCATGTCCAGTTTAACATTCTGGCGGTCTTCTTCCCCAACAATTTCGGAGTTTTGAAGGTGCGAGACTTGCATCCGACGTGACTCGTACGGCGCAACCAGTGCCCTGACGCAGTTTGTGAAGTACTTGTTTGTGTGTTCATGAACTGCGGTAGGGGACATTGCTGTAATACGGTAGTGATCGGGGTCGTAGTATAACCTGTGAGAAGTTAGAATAATAGCGGAGTGTTACGACGGAAGTACTTACTTGGGGTATATGTGGGTATTTTGCGCTTGTGCTATATACTGGAACTGTTCAGGTGTGATGTCGTTGAAAGTCTACGGAAGTAATCAGTGAATGGCGTGAGAAATCCGGGGTTCACAGCTGACTGACGCGAAGCTCGAACGAGCGTGCTCGGAGTGCTTGAATGATAGAACGACAACGGTGTTTATCGAGAGGCACCGTTCTCTTGGCAAGGCGAGGAGTTTGAACGTTAGGTGTCTTCCGCGTGGCTTCCATGGGTGGCGTGGAATCATCGACACAGGCAAAGATGTCTATGTTGGCGAGCTTGTCCTCTGCAAAGCGTTGGTCGTCCGAGAAATGTATGGAGGTAGCACTGGAAGCGAGGGAAGGGGCTCGCGAGGATGTTATTGTCCGAACCGTCCTAGCACTGGAGGGTGTAGACCAAGTAGAGTGGCTATCCGACACACATGGCTGAATTGTATCCACAGGGTTTGAGAACGCAAAGGATGGCGACATTCCGAATTGTCGGAGATGCCGTTGAATCAAGACTCGAGATTGGCTTCTTTCACAGTTCAAGCGCTCAAGCTGAGGTGGGTCGTCTGGAACAATGGAACAAATTGGCATATTGGGCTTCTAAGCAGGAGCGGCACGTGACCTTCCTAACAGCTTCCGGAAAATCCAGGTAAACAGCCGTGCTGCCTGAGTCGACCGTTCATCCACCCGCACGACGCCACTTAGATTTCCCCCGAGTCCACCCGCAAACTATGTGCTCACCATGCTGCCGATTGAAAAACTTACCCACATAGCGGCGGGCGTGCCTTTCCCGGGACGCGCGATTATTGCAGCTCAGCGTGCCTCTTGTCGACATTACTAAGTTCGCGTTGCCCACGGACGCGATTTCCGCCGAAGCATCGAGTGCAGACATCCATCAGCGCTTCAGCACCCAGCGCACATCACGCGCCGGACAATGAATTGACAGATGGAACTTCGGGTCGAGCAGCGATATCGCACACGTACGTAGTCATGAAGCTTGAAGCTTGAAATCTCACAAACAAAGCGTCCCCAGCCAACGCGTTCGGTAGTCTGGTGACCAGCCTGAGACTGTCTATTAATATGAACCACGCGTTCGGGACGACGTTCAGGCCATCTGCTTCATATTGCACCATATTTGGCGCTACCCCAAACCAGGACTCGTTACGTCTCTGTTCGATGTAAGTCTATGCATTAGTATTGTATATGAGATAGTCTACTGTAGTTGATGGTACACATTATCCTATACGATAACTGATCAACCCTGCAGTCAGTCGCAAAGGGTGAAGATGACGACACGAGCATAAAATGAAGAGAACGCTCCGGCAACCCATTTTGTTGCTTCAGCTTAGTAGACCTATGAATACCACACGCAGGTACAATTTCGTCATCCAGCGCTCAGCCATGACGATATCACCAGTTCAACACCTGGAGACGTGCGTTCAACGGCAGGGTATGCGCCGCGAGGAGCCACACCTGGAAGTGAAAACAGGTCTCAGGTTAGTATGAGAAAGCTACACATGAACCATCGATAAAACAAATCCCACATTGTACAACACATACGACCCCTCGTCGTGCTTGGCATCCCTGAACCAGAAATACTGACTCCCGACAAACGTACCCATACAGAGGAACATGGCCGTGCTCAGTGGGCTTAGGCCCCACAACGCTGACAAAACTATCGACCACAAAGGGAGCGCAGTCAGGATGTACACGCGAGACCCCTCGGGTGCAATAATAGGCAAGGTTCGGCGACCGGACCGTTTATCCCCCTCTGTATCGGCAAAGTCTTGCGCATGGATCGTCGTGAAAATTAGCAAACCGCTGACAAGATGGGCGACGAGAGAGGTTCGATCAAAGTGGGTTTTCGAAGCTGCCAATTCATATGAGTCACCAAAACGGCTCGGCGAGGGACAGGAGTTGCGGTGAAACTGGTTCACACATGATCATGGTGGCACCGGACTCGAATGTGAGATAGGCACCCACATTCATGAGGTTCTTCAGCACGGGATCGGAACCAAAACCAACGTCGTCGTGAATCATCTCCATCAGTGATAGTGCGCCACTGGAAACAACGGCGCTTGTGCCATACCAAGCAGAGAGGCAGAGACAGAAAACAAGGAGGGCCCAACGGAGTAGCCGTGATTCTTCCACAGAAATTCTGCCAGATGGGAGTGGTCTCCATGGTTTATTGACGATGTCCTCGTGGGCGGAATATGTCTGATTAGACACGTCGGCTTGTAGCAAGTGAAACCAGACCCAACTAGCCGCGCCCAACAGCTGCAATGCCTTGGTAGGTGGGGAAGCAGCACAGGCGGAGATGATCTATCCCATGGTTTTCCTCATTCATCTCTCTGATAGTTCATATCATGACCATACGTACCACGGGGAAGAAGATGGTTTTGTAATCAGACTTCGTGAATAGATATATGGTGTTAAGCCCAAATGCAAGCCTATCGAGAGCTTTGGAGGACAACATGATGGGAGAGGGATATCCTGTAGAGTTAAGATCAAGAGTCCATCGGATATATATACATCTCAGAGTCCGAGCCCGCATACACAGCGGACGCTGAGGTGGTGTTCCAGTCCGGCTCGGCCTGAAAGCCGGGGCTAGCGGAAGATCGACAGTATCCAATATTTTTGACTTCGACCTATAGTATGCATAACGACCGAGTTGTCAGCATTCATGCGTTAAGCGCCACATTCTTGTGGCACAAATGTTCGGTCATTCCCAAGCCATTCCGACCAAAACATTCATGCGTCACCTAAACGCCACATTCTTGTGGCACAAATGCTGAGCCATTGAACGTTCCGACCACGCGTTGAATGCTGCAAATGACAAAATTTTGTCAAGTAAAAAACAGAACAAAAAAGATACATCCAGCTCGGCAGAACTCCGGATGAGAAGTATCAGGATACTGAGTCTCCTAAGCAGTCCGTAACTCGCGAAGAGAGATGTGAAAATAAGGCGTAAATGTAACTGGAGCATAGTCTAGTCAAGAAATTACTTACGAGATTATATTGGCAGGGGACGTATGCGATACTCTTTGCGACAATTCATTCGTCAAACATAATCGATATGCTCCTACTTGCCAAAGTAACGACAGCAAGTCCGGTACCTTTCCAGATGTTAACACACCATTAATACCAGAGGATCCTCGTAAACTTTAATAGAGAGGACGATGGTAAATTGCGCATCCAGGATGATTCGTGATTGAAGACTTTCTTCCAAGTACGCGGTTGCCCGGCGGGCCGAGAAAAGAAATAGAGCCATGCATGCGGAAGATCGAGTTCCAATCCTTGCGTCATTGATCCAAGATGCACATCTGTATTTAGATGCATTAGAATCCCCGTGACCGCACACGTCTTAAATCGAGAGATCAAAAACCTTGACATAAGGATGCTATTGAGTTTCGCGAGTCCCAGTGTAGTGACAGCCAACTCGGTGGGGCGGACAGCAATCACGCTAGCGTGGCAGAACGGCGCTATAAATAGACATTTCGCTAGTCTTTATACGTTGCTCCATGCACTGGGAGGAGAAGGAGAGGGAGGCAGTGAGCTGAGAGGAGGTGGCGAGAGTCCGAGTTGCCGAGTATGATGCGGTGAGGTGTTGAGGGTGGGAATAAGTACCTCGCAGATGGCGTGTACCCCCGTAATCGGAAACGTGAGCCGAGGACCTCAGGGGAGTGAGTGCTAGTGAGCTGCGAGGAGCCAGAATGGGAAATGCGAGGCAGAGCATGGCGGGTGGGTGCGCCAGTGCAAGACGCCGGACGAGCGGCAAGAGACCTTGTGTTGCTTGTCCGAAGACCTTGCACTGTAGGATTGGACGGCGTTCATGTAGGAGATGATTAACTTACGCTGACCAATTTTGTACTAGAGTGATCTTGTCGACAAGTTCTGAACGTGAACGTGCGTTTCTGAAATGATTGTATCAGGATTGTGTAATAAATAATAAAGGAAAAAAAGCGACGACTTGATATTTCTAGTGTATTAGTGTCGTGCACATGAAGTAGCGCGGTATGGCAAATCCAATCCAAGAAATCCATCCAAAATCCTCGCGTCACCCCTTCCTACTCTCCCTACTCGTGTCCAGGCTCAACGGGAACGAATACCCACCCGAACGCTCGCACCTCGTTTCCTTTCTCGCCCAAGAAGAGCCTGGTCTCGTACAGCCAGTTGACAAAGCCAGCGATCCATTCGCGCAGTCCGCGGAGGTACCGCCGTACCTCGTGGTCATTGGCGAAATCGGGCATCGAAAGAACCGCTTCCTCCGTCGTGACGAACGCGTTCACGCTCTGCTTGACGAGCGCACCCGCAGCGGAAACGGCGTATTCCAGGGCCACGTTCCTCTCTGTCATGAGGATCCTGACGATGTTAGCCTCGTGCTTCGGAGGTACACCCTTAGCGCACGAAACGATGTCCTGTAACGAGGAGAGGGACATCTGGATCAACAATCCAGCGCGCTTCGCGCGCCAGACAAGAAATGGACAGACGCTCACCTCGGACCACGCAGCGATATCGCACGCGTGATCATGAAGTCTCACGAACAAAGCGTCCCCAGCCAACGCGTCCGGCACGTTCACGTCTCCGGCATATTGCACCATGTCCAGCGCCATCCTGAACCCGGACGCGTCACGCCTCCGTTCGATGTAAGTCTCGAGATCCGGAACGACGCCCCGCTCGCCGTTCCTGGAGAGCTGGCGCCGCGTTTCGAGGTATCGTCGCTGAGATTTGCCGAATTGCATGTACCATCTGGGATGCCTGTAAGCCATGCGTGACAATCGGTCCGAGAGGCTGGTTTTGTTTCAAGTTGTGCAGAAGAGAACGATAGCCATCAGATACGAAACGAGTCCATCGTCAATGATATCTCCGAATAATGGCCGGGTAGTAACTCACAGGACGAAGGGATACGAGTCCACATCATTGGCAGCAGCCCCCGAGTCACTCATGCCAGTCGTCGCCGCTCGTCGTGAGTCTATCAGAGGCTGCTCGCGATGGTACAACAACAGACTGAGGAAATCGACAATGAACCGAAGTTGTGTCGCGTCCGCACTGGGATGACAAGCTGCCGCCAAGAGCCCTGGCTTCGCTCCACTCCAGGCCATGGAGGAAAGTGCGACACCAGATTCTAGCAACCACTTCTCAGAAGCCAGGGAGACCTCCCTGCAGTGCCTGTTGGTTCGCAGCTCAAAGACGCTGCAGAACGACAGAAGGTCCGGAAGTTGGAGGCTCATCGTCACGGCAGCACACATGTTTGAGTAACTGCGTTCGTTGATGGTGGCAGGGGGTTATCGAGAAGATGTTGATGTTGAGTTGGCGACCGGGAGAGTCAGCAGATGATCGTAAAGTAGACGGTGGAGAGAAAGAAGGCAAGCACTCCGCCGGGCCAACATCTAGGCCACACCAGCTCCGAGGACTCGAATCAAGTTTCAATTGTTCCGACGACCCCAATTGGTGACGACACGGGTGCGAACTTGAAACCACCGGGATAGCTGACGTTTCACTCGCTTATTCCTCTCGTAATCGATCACAATGTGTCGCACTGCGGCCGAGCAAGGCACGCGTAAGGCCGGAGTACAAGGACTTCGGACCAGCAACGTAAGCGGCATATTCTTTTCTTCTTCGTACCGCCACGCCGCTCGTCCGCGACTCCATTCACCTTCGCTCTTCGTCGCATCCTCCTCCCTCTCAGTCCAACTCACCCACATTCCTTCGTCACCACTCCCTCATCTTTCACTCGACCATGGCAGACCCCAACCATGACGTCCGCCCGGACTTCTCCGCCGCACCATATGCAGCAATCCGACAGCTCTTAGTAGACCACTCCGGTGACACTCACCAAGAAGTAGCAGACCAAATGGCCGCAGCATGGGACGTCGAGCACACCGAGCGCATAGCTGCTTGGGACCGCCAGCAGGACGAACGGCGTCAAGAGGAAGCACAGGCACAACAGGAAGAAAGAGAGCAACAAGAGGAACAGCGTCGCCTCGAGGAAGCCGATGCTGAGAAGGAGCGCAAAGATGCAGAGAAGAAGAAGCCCAAGATAAACGACTTTGACTCAGACCTCCCACCTCCCAATGTCATCGTCCCTCGCCCCTCGCAATACGCCCTCCAGAAGATCCTATCCTTCGAATTCGTTGAACTTTGGTACTTCTCCCCAGAAGGGTGCTCCGAGGCCACACGCAACCACCGTTCCGCAGCGGACGACGCCTTCGGCCTCTCCGCCACAAACGACATCCTCACCCTCCGCCCAGTCGCCTCGGTCAAGGCATCGAAGAACGCCCGCCCCGACCACGAGCTCTCCTTTGGAGAGTTCCTACAAGCAAAGAACTCCCTCCTTCATCACATCAAACAATCCTCATGGCCAGACAAGCACGTGAACTCGCTAGCGGAGTTCTTCTGGAATCTCGAGAACCATCCGATGCGCTCGAACCTCAACGGAGA
>JBBPPG010000460.1:0-23675 GCA_038091855.1 Leccinellum luteum | reverse complement strand
CTCTGCTGCCGATCATTTCCGGGACCCGACCCGACCACCAGGAACGTCCTCTCACGAATCGCAATGAAAGCGCACACTGCTGAGCAACGCCCGGTCGGCCGATGTGCAAGCGGGTCGGAACAGTCGCCACCCGCCATGGATGAACAGACACGCCTTGAGTTTGGGTCGCCAGACCATCCCACGCCCAACGCACCGGTTCTTCATCTCTCATGGCTGCCTGGCCTGTGGTCGCTAGCGTTGACCAGTGCATGACCATGTCCAGAGTCACCGACCTGCCATCGCATCAAAGTAAAGTAAAGATCGGCTGGCCGTACCGGAAACGACGTCATATCATATCTCCATTAATACGCCTCCAGCCCAGTGCTCATACGATTCTGCGGCGCGCCTATCGCAGCCACACCGTAGCTTGGTTACTGAACCGGGAACCAACTTTACAGGTACAGTACTTCAAACTATACTTCCAATTCAGGAAACCTTGACACGCGAGGTGAACCCACCCACTGTTCTTCGGCTTCTCGGCGACCCACGAGACGCATGCTCTTCTCCGGCGGCCGTTGCTTGTTTTTTCCACGTCGAGCTTGGAAATCAGAGGATTTTCCCCTTTCGACTACTGACTTACTTGCTCGGACTTCACGCGAGACTGGGGCCTCCTACAGAAGTGGAAAAGAACGAGACTATGAGAGCGAGTCTCCCCGGGCGCGTTGCGCATCAAGCTGCGACGGATCTGATGGCAATAAACACCGTAAAGACCGGGGTTATATATATGACAAAGTAAGTCTAACATATTAACGAGTACTTAATCGAAACTTCCGGTATCCCCACTTTTTCCGGCATAGGCAAAACGAGAGTGTGATGGACTCGGAGACCAGCCATCGCTGGTATTGGAACCACTATAACTATAACTGGCGTCGATGCTCAAGTTCACTGTGGTGAGACGTTCAACAGTCCTTGAAAGCCCGGAAGTGCGAGTGGTAAAGTCGTCGTCGTCTTCCGACTCAGAAGTGCCTGATCCGTCTTGTAAGTTGCAGATCACCCTGTACATGTACGTGACCACGACAAGTAGATTGCACACGATCAGCGCTGACGTGATCTATATATATGGCAGTAATGTGATGTTTAGTTCTTTTGCAGAACGCACAATTGCAGAAACCGCCTACCTCCATGTTAAAGGATATAGCAAATTCGTCTGGGTACTTTGGAAGCAGCATTTGAAAAACCCCGTGGGTTGCTAAGGAGAATATCGACACGATAGCACTGGACGAGAACAAGGTCAAGATCATTCGACGTTGCCGTGGAGGAAGCTTAACCCTCCAAAGGAGTCTGAGAGGGAGGGCCACCAGGATTGCGTCTGAAATGCAATCGGCTAAGGGGAAAACCCATGAGACGCCGTTAAAACACCCTGATCGATGACCTACTAGTCACTTGAAAGGTTGATATCACTTTTGCCCGGACGCACTTGCTCCCGCCGTGTGCCGTCAGATTGGATGAACTATTACCCGTACACGCACAAGCATTCAAGATGACCGAGACGGAAAAGCAAAGAAACAGGAAGATTGCGACGACCCGTGCAAAGGTACGGATTCCTGATAAGGGCGACATAATCCGGATGGTGGAGTACAGAATGCTCATGCGAACCGCGCTGGTAAATCAAAACACGAACAAAAAAATGGTGAGCATGTTGGAACATACGTCGAGACGGTTAGAGATACAGACCCCACAGCGACCGAAGCAGCACCCGAGGCCATCCAACTGGCGATGGTTGCGGTGTGATCGTTAACTGAAAGGCCAAGCCTCATGACATCAGCGCACATGAGCTGAAATAAGAGGACGTTTGGTACTTGCCAGTTGCAGCAGAAATATATTGGGCGACGATGAACACCGTCCCGGAGATGAACGCTACGGCTGCCCATGCGTCCTCCCACCAGAATCGTCGTATGTGCCATCGGAAACAAAGTCGAAGGAGCGTGGATATCAGCGCCAAGCTGTCGATACAGATGAATGCGACTGGAATGGGGAGAAGAAGTCAATAATGAACATGGGGATATAGAGAATGGATTGCGTACTGTCACCGTACAACGTTGCACTGGGATGGGCCATCGGTGACGAAGCGCACTGTTCGGCGTCTGCCTGAAAACTTTGATTCCACCTATATACTAGTGCCCCACCATATACACGTGCCGAGCTCAACTATAGGCGAAGATAAGACTTTGTAGATCCGACCGTCATTCGGAACCATTGTGGGGGCAAGCGTAATCTCGAATTACATGTCCCATGGCTCGGGGTATGAAAAAAAACATATCTTTCCTTTTAGTATTTTTTCAATCTTCTTCAAGATGCGGCGGAGTTGTGATCCCTGAGCTGTCACGTCGTAATCGAAGGCAAGATCGAGGAGTTTTTCTGTTTACTGCTTCCAATTAATCGTATCATAACCTAGGTACTGCATGCCCGGGCCAGAGTCGGGTCAGAGGTTGCTCCCGGAAAACCTCCGTTTGGAATAGTGCAAGAGAAAAAGTATCGTGAAGACCTGGGCCTCCGCTACAGTCTGACTCGATGGAGACCCAACCTGGGATAGTACATGTCAGTGGAAACATCCAAGGTCACCGATATGTACACATAGAATGTGTTGATGGGCTACTAATGCGTTCAAATCGTCGAGACTCCAATAGTGATACATTGCACAATCGGACTCCATCACCACGTGCTCGTAAAACATCCTACCCGTCCCCCGCGTAACCCGTAACTCGGGAGAACAACATTTCAAAAGATCCTTCTGCGCACTAGCCTGCCGCCGTCAGGAGTGCTTTATATGCCGTTAACGCTTAACGTTCCTTCGTAGGCCTGTTCTCCAAATTCCAATCAGAGCCCTCAATGGAAAAGATGATTAAGGGACGTCCAAAATTTTTAGTATCCGGTTTACAGACCCGGGCCGGCCCTCCCACAGCTTACATATATACTTAAATGCCATTACTATCGTCGAGAGCGCGAAGTTCAACCACGTCGAAAGCCTAGATGCAGTGGGCACTGGGCACAATGTCCACCAACAACCCAGTCAGACCGTCTTGAGCAAAAGGTTCCGTCTCTTCCGACTCCATCGCTTCCCGCTTACTGAGCATCCGATGGGCCCCAACTCCGAACAACGTCAGCATCGCTATTATGCTTCCGCTGACAGGATTCCCATTTCTGTATAGGACGACACCTGTCAACACCTGTCGACTCGCGGTCGCAGCCACACTCGCACCTTTGTTCTGAACGACTAAACAAAGCACCGATGGTTTGCTCACATGGAAGACATACATTGATCAGTGGTATAGTACACACCCACGACGCGTCTGATGTCTGCATCGTCCCAATCACTTACCGGAATACATTGCCTAGCCGACGCCTGATCGGATCTCCTGGTCTGGGGCCGACTCTGGGCTAGATTTCTCGGCCCCGATCCTGGCAGGGACGCCGACAGGCGCACGAACTGAGAGAATTCTGGTGGGTCCAGCGTCCCTCACATCCTAAAATATGCTAGATCAAGCCGTTCATCGTGGGGAGAACAAAGGCGGAACTCCGCCCGCACTCAGTACTGCAAGACCAGATTTGAACCGTACACAATTCAATCAGAGCGTACTGGCGTGAGCAAAGCAAGTGACCGTTTCTTGATCTCGGCGCACCGTCGATCCTAGATATTCGTGCATCAATGTTCATTTGGGACTTCGAGTTGTGACTGAGGCCTGGACGTATGAGTCTAATCTCATAGCTAATGGGCCTTTGGAGAACCCCCGTTTCAAACGTCAAATCGATTTTTTGGAGAACTGAGAGCCTGAGATACTTCGTATAACCCGACGCAAGTCATCCGGATCGCGGGCATTGGCAATAGAACTGCAAAAAACCACACTTCTCTCCACGCGGAGTAGATCTCTAAGAGGGTCTGACGAAGACGATACACACTGCTATGATAAGAGGCGTGAATGGCGAAGTTGAGTGGTGAAGTCGTCCTCTTCCTACGAATTTTCCAACGATTTGGGAGGGAGCGATCCACCTCGAGGGCAGTACATCGTCCGATACACGTACGTGACCACAATATTTGAGAAAATTACATATGATCAACACTGACCCAATCTGCCATGATTTGATTTAGTTGTATTGCGAACGCGTGACAGCAGAAGTTGCATAGAATAGAAGCTGAGACCCCCTGTTGATTAATGAGAATGCCGACACGATTGCGCAGGCCGAGAACAAGGTCAACCTCATCCGAAGCTGTCGTCTATACTAGGAAGTCTGACCTTCCGAAAGGGAGGACCACGGGTATTGCGTCCGAAATACAATCAGCCGGTAGAAGGATCAGACACGACTGAAATAATAAATGGCACGCTTTGATAACCTCTGAGATGGTCCGAATGCGGATTAGCCACTTGAAAGAACAACTAACATTTGTGGCAGGAATCAGGATACATTTGACTGATTGTGCATATAGTATGTCTCGTCCGGTGCCGTCGGCTCGGGTGAACTAGTGTTGTCTGTGCCACAGAGAAGCCCTCAAAATAATCGAGCATACGTCACACGAGAGTATGATGATGATCGATTGGACGGACGATGACCGCGGTAGCATTAGTATTATAAGTTACTAGGTTGTGCGATCGGGCTGACATTGTCATGCACCACACAGTGTTCATATATTCCTTCGTTGTGAGTGCAGGGCTACTCGAAAGAGTCTAAATGAACATTGATCGTTGATGCTGCAACTGGGGGTTTAAACTAATTACCATGATGCTCGATCAACGGGCAAGACTTCTGCACATCCCAAGTAAACCCAGTGGGACTTGGAATTGACCAAACTGAATTTTGTGTATAGGACAACATTCGCTTGTTTAACCCAACTCAAGCTGGATGAGCCTAGGTATTTCTATCACAGGGGGGATGAGCCTCGTGTTCCACAGTTGGGTTGGATCTTTCTTTTTCTTAATGTCTGCCATAGAATGATAAAGTTACCATACCGTAATACTGGTGTAGGTTCGGTTGTGTGACAGATCATGAATCATGATGTATATGGCAGGTTTTTGAAATTCCGAGACATCGGGTTCGAGCGAAATACTTGTATTCGACCTTTCTCGAATTAATGGGTCAGCTTATTCACGAAGTAGACGGGTTGCAACATACATACGCACTGAAGTGGCGTGCCTTGCAATGGAGTCTTGAATGAAGATGAAAATGTGGCTTTCGGGGCACTGGGGCTGGAAGTTGAAACGTTGAACTGTCACGCGTTCGCGACTGACAAAATAGACCCGCGATTCTGGCAATGACACTTCTATAGACTACATCGGTCTCCCCACTCCTGAGAATTGTGAGTCATCCTAACAGTTAAACTTTGTATGTACTTACTTAAAATGATGAACTCAAGCAGACAAACGCTTACTAATCGTGGTGTGACAACGACACTATGTTGATTGATGTTGATGCAGTCAAGCTTTCAAGCTCAAGTTCAACGCCAACACATGTGTATGATTGATTCATCCCGGACTCGGAAGGGTACCGGACGCTTCCACCATGTGCTCGTAAAACTATTGACGTGTTTACATTTATCCTGGTAGGCACTGGGCGACATTGCCCGAAGTTGCCAACCGTCGGCTTCGCATCCCCAGAGGTAAGTCACCCACTAATGTCGGCCGCTTCCTCCTCAATCAACAGGTGCCCCAAGCCAGTGCAGATCGATGCCATCGTGGGCCCGGGGTGGATGAACTTGAACTCTTAAAGTCGCACAACAAGTATAAACAGAAAAGCTGGTTGAGGCACGCATCCTATGTGGAGCGAATGCCGACTCGAGCGGAATGCTTCCAGTGAGTTGGGACACCTGTAACATACGAGTGAATCTTCGATGTATGCTCACAAACGATGGCCAAGCGCAGATGGAAACCAGCACGCTCTCACTGGCCACTGCTGCTGCTTGATCTATGATAGCAATTTTAAAGCGCAGAACACCGGGTGCGTGAGTGAGCTGGAACCCTGGAGCACATCAACGATCCGTGAGACTGTCTCGTCTCACACTTCCCAGGGGAAGCAGGCGAGATTCCTCCCTCCGTCCGCGGTCTTTGCACGCTCGGTCAAAGTTCCATTAGACCTCTGACGACCCATCCCGAAAGTGAGCTCAGGTGAGTTACAATGGGACGCAAACAAATCTCTGTCCACAATCTATCCATGTATCTGACTGCATCGTACATATGCTTGCTCATGTTCACGGTGTCTACAGCTACCGACGAACATTGGCGAAGTGCCAAGGAAGAAAGCACTCCAAGATAGCTATTGATATTGTTGCGGATATTGGTCAGGACTTTTTGTGCACTTTCTTCCAGGTTTAGACTGCTCGCTCGCTCGTGCTGATCGATTGTCCAACGGGCACGTAGGCGAGCAGGCTGGTTCCAAAGCCCGTTGCTGTTCTAACAGTTCGACTGCCTTGGTAGACCAATTGTCGCAAAGACGAGTCCTGACCAGATAAATGTCAACCTACCAAAGGCCAGGAAACACAATTTCTTGGGCATTGCAAGGCGTTCAAGTGATCTCATTGTAACAATGCAGATTAAGTGGCTAAGCCAAACACATTAACACATGTATGTCAAGTGCAGTCTCGTTTCACTCAGAGAGTGTAAGTACTGGGGCTGAAGCACTGGGAAGATATTTTGGAACGAGCGAGGTCATGGGTGGCCACTAAGTAGTAGTGACACCACCGATTCTAGATCTGGTCCGTGCACTTCAGGATACCCTGAGTCATTATTCGTAATCCCGATGGTGGCTTCCTCTTTGATCTTATCCATTACTCGATCTTATCCATTACTTAGCTTTTCGACATCCTAGTGATCAACGCGTTGTCAGGGCTTCTTGCGGCCGTCCGGTGAACCTTCATCTTCAAAGCTGCGTCTATTGCGAGATTTTTCAGTCGGACCGTACTTCATCGATGGCTCATCCTCCGTCAGTATACAGTGACAGTATGCAATCCATTCCCTGTACCCATCCATCATTCACTGCCTCGTTCCAGTCGCGTTCGCCGCTGTCGACTGCTTGGCCCTGATACTCATTCTCCTTCGTCTGGCTTACCGACTGCACATACGGCGGTTGTGGTGGGAAGATGCATGGGCAGCGGTAGCGTTTGCATGCGGGACGGGGTTCATCGTTTCCCAGTACATCTCTGCTAAAACCGGCAAGTTCATTGTTTCAGTTCCACCGATATGCACTGATACGGTTGTCTTGTCCTTTAGTTATCCCCAGGACAGCAGCCATCGCCGCTTGGACAACCAATGGCTTTTCTAAGACCACATTGTTGTCCGTAGCTCCCTCCACGAATGTTTCATCATGGTCAATTTAAAATCGTTTTTGGATTACTAGGGCGGTTCGCATGAGTATCCTGTACTCCATCATCCGCATTATCCCGCAGTGGTCGTCTACACGTACCTTCGCACGTATCATCGGAATCATTTTCGTTCTTTTCTCGGCAACCTCGATTATTTTGAAGGCTACCCTCTGCAAGTTTCATCGTACCGAAACGCTCATGTCAGCGGGTGCGAGACAACCATTACATTGTATCCTACAGAGATTTATAGCCATCTATCAAGTGATCAGTAGGTTATCGGCATGTACCCTCATCAGTGGCGTCTCATCCTGATTCCTTTCCTACTAGCCGATTGGGTTTCGGATGCAATCCTGGTGATCCTCCCTCTCAAACTCCTCTGGAGGGTCAAACTTCCTCGACGACAGCGTCGAATGATTTTGGCCTTATTCATGTCCAGCGCTGTTGTGTCGATATTCTCACTGGTTCACAATACTTTTCTACTTTTCCCAAAGTATGTATTCCAGTTCACACTGACCTATAACCTCGAGGTATGCGACTCCTGTTCCCGCGGTTCGCAAGCAACTGAATTAGATTATACAGATGATGTCAGCGCTATTTGTATGCAACTTGCTCGTTGTGGTCACGTGCACGTACCGGGTGCTCCATAAATCAAGAGATGGATCAGATGCTTACGAGTCGGGCTCGGAAGATGATGACTTTACCACTCGTCGCACCCCTGCAAGGAGGACCACTGAAGCCCTTACCACCGTGGACTTGGAAATTGACTCCAGTGTGACCAGTAGTGCATCGTCTCCGTTACATCCACATTCTCGTTCCGATGGTACGAAAAAAAGTGGGGATGGTGCATCAGACATCCTACCCGGGGCTAAGTCAGGTCTCTAATGCAACGCGGCACAGGTTTATCGTCTGGCTGCCGGTTCTCCAACCATGGATCATGAATGACCTTCTGACAGAGGAGAGGCGTTAAGCGGTAAAGTAACACGGACCAGTTTGCTGATATGGGGGTTTCGACTTGCATATGTCTTAATGTATTCATGTATGAGAAGGTATGCAATCAGGTGTCCGGTTAAAAAGGTGGATCCAGGTGGCATTGTCACGGTTTAACTCCTTTCCGTATGAAAAGGGGGGTACATCGATATGTTCATATTGATTCCGTTGGCTCTTTAATCGAACCTGTAGGTCAAAAATGTTGTCCAGCCTGAAAGATGGAGTTCTTCTCGGCCCAAATATAGCCTCGCCAGGTCTGCGTGCTTATATATATACACCCGAACGTATAAACCTCTAAGCGGATCTCGAACATGAATACTGCTGACAGAGGCTATGTACATAACAGAACCTTGAAGCCGAACACATCAACACCCACGTAAGAAAAAAACTCTAATCCCCATTCTTTTCCGCAGCGGCAAAACGAGAGTGAGACGAAGACGAGACACCACTGGCAACACCACTATAACTGGCATCGATGTTCAAATCCACGGTGGTGAGGGCTTCGGTAGTAGTCCTCCTTGCGGGCATACGAGTTGTAAAGTCATCATCTTCCGACGAGTCGTCCGACTCGAAGGAGGCTGATTCACCTCGTAATTTACGGAACACTCGGTACATATATGTGACCAGGACAAGCAAGTTGCATACGACCAACGCTGACGTGGTCTGAATAATTTGATCCAGTTGTTTGCTAACTGCGGCAACGGAAGCTAGTACGTACCTCCAAGTTTAGGGTCAAACTGAATTGGATACTAGTGTCTGGCAAGGTTTGAGGAATCCCATGGACCAGTGAGAATATTGACACAATTGCACTGGATGCGAACACATTTAGAATCATTCGACGCTGTCGTCGGGGAAGCTTGATCCCCCAAAGGAGTTTGAGAGGGAGGATCACCAGGATTGCATCGGAAATGCAATCGGCTAGTAAAAAAGATAAGATGCCGCTGAATGACTATACACGTCGATGACCTACTAGACACTTGAAAGGCCATGATTACAACTCCACGGATACAGTTCTGAGTCACCGGTTCCTTGTGCATAATGGGGCTTGAGCATCCAAAAGCCATGAAGGCAACTGAGGCTGCACAGAAAATAAATAAAAGGATTGCAACGATCCGTGCGAAGGTACGGATATACGACGAGGGGTCCATGATCCGGATGGTGGAATACAGAATACTCATGCGAACCGCACTGGTAATCCAAATTATAAACAAATCGAGCATGCATTGAGATGGTAAAAGCTACGCACCACATCGCGATCGTTGAAAAAACTGTCATGATCCAACAGGTGATGTTTCCGATCTCAGTGTGAGCTGAAGGCCGCAGAGCAAAGTCATCATATCAGCATATGTTGGTGGAACCGAAGTGATAAATGACGTTACCAAATGCAACAGAAATATATTGGGTAATAACGAAGGCTGCCCCGGAGACGAAGGCTGCAGCTGCCCATGCATCTTCCCACCAAAATCGTCGTATGTGCCATCGGAAACAAAGACGAAGGAGTGTCGATATCAGAGCTAAGCTGTCGATAACAGTGAAGGTGGCTTGAACAGGAAGACTGAATGGTATGCATCGGAACGATTGCTACTGCACTCACCGTATAGTGATGCAGGATTGGCAGACATCGAAGACTTCTAGCGCTGTCTGCCTGGGTCCTGAAGATACTGTTAGCTGTACTTATACGAGACACCATGTTCGAGTGCCAAGCTCTGACTGTCAGTTGTATTCAGAACTATGATCAGGGATTCAGGGCTGTCAGAGTTTGTTTCATCACAATCACTCAGTGGAGCCTGAGTCCGTGTTTTCCGCAATAGAAATATGGGGTACACCGGCCCCTAATAGTACGGCATTGAATGGCAGTAGGACTTTGAATCATTTCCCCGGGTCTTTTCGAATCACTCCTTGTTCAGTGACGGATCTAACATAATGATAATGTTTTTGTTTTGCTCGGAGCGTTTCCAGCTTTCAAGTTCTATCACTTGCTTTTATTGAAAAGGCGGGTAGCAGCACATGCTGGCGGCTGAAGTAACCTTCCAGGGACCTCAAATGTGAATAGGGTTAAAATTTACTGTACAAAACAGTCCCAAAGTTTTTGAAAATACTGTGGACCTGAATTCAAAAGAATCCCTGCCAAGCTATCCCGGGCGACTCGGAGCGAGTGAGATTACCTTTCAGAGGAATCCAGACCCTAGTAACAGGGACAATGTGTACACTGCCCCCAGGCCGTGATCGTTGGACTCCACACAGCCAATGAGAAAAGTAAAGCACCCAACAATCTTCCTAGTACTCTTTGTCGTCAGGGTGCAGCTGTGTACATGGTACCCTGTTTATGCAATGGCCCTGAGGGAACCATTGCTCGAAAAACATCTCCGTCTAAGCTGCCCTGTTGGAGCGGAACAGCCCAAACAACAGCCGTGGAGGGACAGTCGGCCGCAAGCTGGTTGAAAACATTGATGAAGGGCCATGAAGGAGAAGGGAGCAATGAACAGAACCCGGGCGACTCTGAAAAATCCATCAACACACATTTCACAGCAATCGCAGATAGTGAACACAAACAAGAACGAAAATTCTCGTCATATCGAGACGTACGCAGACCGAGGGTGGGTTTTCTGGATGGCGAACCGTCTGCCGTAGAGAGCAGACTCTGGAAGGGTTGTTTTGCGTTTGGGATACCGTACTAGATGCCGGCACGCTTCAGGTCCGTATCCAAGGGTTCGACATCGCCTCGTTCACGACGGCTGTCAGTTCGGTTCCGACGGACACATCACATGAGCACTGGTGGCCGTCGCTCGACCCACAGCAACGAAACACTTCGCGTCTAAAGCAGAACCCGGTCGACGGTACTGTCCAACGTGAACAAGAGCAGCGAGAGGAGACGTGTGAGAGGAGACGCACATAAAGAGGCAAAGGACACAACTCGGCAGCGCAGCGGCAAGAAAGAGAACTCAACAACCTTGTGGTACCCAGATTCTGGACACGCAAACGGGCCGGACACGTTGTCCTCCACTGTTCAGCAAACTCAATCCACGCTATCGTCTTCTGCATATCACCTCCAATCAGATTTTCCAGGATACGAGAAAAAAAAGGAATCAAGGTCCCTTAACAGTATTTGGTTAGTGCAGGATTGTCAGAATCAGTTCTAAGTCCTAGTAAAGAACTGCCCAACTTACAGAACAGTGGCCACATTGACAATCAGCGAGGCGACTTCACCCCAAAGTTCCCTCGGGAAGCGGCGAAGCCCCTCTTGACGTTCAAGTTCATAGTATGACACACAGTGTGACGGTTTACGCGAAAGCCATGGCCGCATCAGTCCCCGAATCAAGGACCGGAGCTCCGAAGATGCGTGTACGCGAGGTTTCATGATTTGTAGTGGGATTGAACGGGATCTCCATGTAGACGACGAGTGCGTTGCACATATATTTGCTCGTAGTCACAATGATGGGCGGCGGCCCTCGGCGAGACCTTAGAGAGCGGCAATGCGCGAGAGCAGAAATAAAAGCGAGAGACAAGACATATCGCGGATATCGCTCACGAGTTTGTGCATCTCCGGGTTGGCACACCCATCTATGCCGGGTGAGTAGATGATATAGCGAACGAATGGGGTGGGTCGAATGACGGCGAGCGGGTCCGAGAACCAGGTTCCTGTTCAAGGAGTTCGATTGCATTCGCATGATTAAGATAACGAGCCGAGAAAGGGATACTCTGCGAGCAATGGTGAGTTCTTGAAGAGTAGAATTTGACGATACACTGGCGAGACGCCGAATAACTAATCAAAGGGTTTTTGAAGTAGTGGGAATTCTCAGTTAATTCATGCCTTGGCAGCGACTGAAGTAGGGATAAATGAGTCAACTTGACGTAGACACTTATCCTTCAACTCACTGTAAAACAAACGGATTGCAAGATTGTACGATGTACCTGAACAATGAGGGTGACAAAAGGCTGCAACCGGAGTGCGTACCGGGTAGGATAACGACCTCGTCAGTATCCATCGAAATCCTGAGCCAACCGTACCAAGCACAAACACCATCAAGGATGGCCGACGGGGTTAATCGAATTGAATGCCCATGAGGGAAAAGGTCAAGCGGCTTCCCTTGTAATGACAATAGCCTCGTTTAGATCCATTGTTCCCCGGGCCTTGAAGTAGATCCTAGTAGTGGCAAGGCTGTTCAAATACCTGGACAGGGCTATATGTTCTTCTGGGAAAAAATCGAGAGCTTTGAGGACGAGGTTCTCGTGGTAAGATGCTGAGCGAAAAGCGTGCCTTCGTGGGTACAGATCAACTACTTTACCAAGGACAATGCCCACGTTCCTTGTACCGAGCGGAGAGATGAAGCGCAACATTGTTCCGGTCGACGAGAATACTATCGTTGGCAAAGGTAGAGCACACCCCGACTGATATTAACGATCTTGTCATGATCAGTCACTTCCGAGTCCCCGAACTGGTTATCCCGAGGAGAGTGGCGTTGTCGAAAGGCATTGAACGATTCAGATGCCCTCGCTGGGCGAAGATCAGGCGCTTCGCATAAGAAACAGCCACCCCGTTGAGATACCTTATTGCTTCAACCATACAGTACCAAGAGGAAAGATATCGAGCAGTCTGGGTACTCTCGAGAGAAGAGCACTTCTTTCCTAAAGAGCGTGGCTTCGTCGGAGTCCGGGATCGCTGCGAGTGGTCATAGGAACGCCGGGGGTGCGAGCTGACTCAAAAAATCTTATCGCTCGAGGTGAGGGCCGGGAGGGCAAAGACACAGCGCTTGTCGATGTTGGACGATGGCCGCGTACAATCCGTCCCGCTGCCTTGTAGAACATTACCCATAAGATATGGTTCTTGAATACAACTGTTCAATTGTACGTGTCATTTCTCCGCTGTGACGCCGACGACGACAAGAAGATACATACCTTCGGGTCCCGTTTCAACTTGATTGATTCGGTAATTTGGGAAAGATTGGAGTGGCGTTGGGCATAAGCATCGGGTTAAAGCATTGATACGGTAGCTGGAAAAGGAGGTACCGCATTTGCATCCTGGTAAGGATCTACTCCTTCAGTAGCTCCGAGCCTCTTTCTGTCGCATGCATTGCATTCAAAATGATTGTGGATGACCAAGGATCAGCAGCGTTTTTGATGAAGACAGAGTAGTCTCAGACATACCGGCAAGCCTAAACTTTCATTTTGCATGAAGACGAAAATAGACATGGTTAGCGTGAACTTCCCGGAGAGTGGTGGTTCTCAAGCCTGGCATGTACGTCTCAGCTTGATTGTATGTGCAGCGGTATGGATTAGTGGCGGGCCCGAAGAGTAAAGCAGTCCATGAGATGTTAATGGTGGCCTATGGCAATCTAGGAGAGACGGTAGAGGTTTTCGAGTGGCAACAGTGACACCTTCGAAGCATTGGGGCCAGGAGGCCAGCTGGCAGGCAAGTGGTGGCAGAATGTTGACCGACGCAATCACATGTGGTCGGATCGGCGGGCGTGAACGGGATTTGGACTCATTTTTTCCTCCGTTCTTCTGTTCATTGTTCGAGTTGAGACATGCGGCGTTGTTTCGAGGTCTGGTCATGTTTAGTAAGGCTATATCCAGGACCAACCAGGGCCCGGGGTAGTCAGCGGGGACAAACCTTCAAATTCAACTCCCACATATCCTGGTACCAACGTCTACTAGGCAGAGGACACCACTCCGAGAACCCTCCGAAAGGGCTCATTGCCATGCACTTCCAAATGACACCGCAGAAACTATTCCTCAAGGACCTCAAACAGAGTTTTCACGGCCACGTACAATATCAAGTTCGACACATCAAGTAAATTGGGATATGACTGTGAAGCAAACCAGAAGACGCATCAGTAGAAATCATGAGAAAACGCAAACCTCGCGCCAACTTGTACATCCTAATGGTCGACAAACGGAACAATCACGCCAGTGAGAAGACCAACACAAAAATCAACGTATTAAGTGAAGCCGATACAAGCCACTTTTACTCGACAACTAGCCTAGGTATAGATCTCCACAAAACTAGACTGTCCACATGGGTATCATCAAGAAAGGATGGAAATGGGGGAGCAGCCAACGTTGACGACACCAACCTAAGTAGATCGCGTTTAGCAAAAGGTATTTCGAGGAATAAGATGCACAATACTCACTTGAGTGTTGTCCTCACAGCAAATGGGCTCTTCGTCACAGCTAGAGCCAGTACCAATGATTCCAGCGCACTGAATGCCCAAGAGAACGTTGGCGCCGATGCCGAGGCTGCCAATGAGGCCTCCCTCGCCAATCGACTCAAGGTAGCTCACAATGTCTGGGCTGGTGCTCTGTGATAGCCAAGTACGGTCATTAGGCTCCATATTAAAAAATCATCACGGAACATGGGACTTACGTAACCAGACTGGTTGCAGCAGTAGGCTGAACCGGTGTTGCACTGGTACTCGTAACCGTCACCGGAGTAGGCAGCGACGAAGCCGACGAGGGGAAGGAGAGCGAAGACACGAGCGAACATGGTGATTAGAGATGGAAGGCTTAGGTGACACTGGAAAGAGCGAGTGAAAGATGGAGCTGATCGACCTGCTGGTTCAGTGTGCTCTCGCCGTCTTTTTATACCTGGAGAGGTCCAAGCCGTAACCCGCTTGTGGAGCCGCCCGACGAGAAACGAAGCCATGTCCCTACAGCCTGAACCTGAGGTCTAGCCAGACAAACTCCGACTCTCGCGCCGGATAACGGCAGTACTTTACGTCTATTACGTTGGTCTTGGCTTATTTTACACATTGTTCTTCGAGAATGGAGCTTAGTAAGTTGGTAGCAAGTACTAAGTACGTACTGTATCACAGCCACCTCGTCAACATTAGTGTGTAAATTTACGAAGTACCCTGAGGACTTACTCGGCGACTCGCCAACGAGTCGCCCTCTCAAACACCGTGCGCTCGAGAATTTCCAAAAACTACCCGAGGGTAACTACCAAGTTACTTAACCCAGTGGCAGTTTTAAATTCTGAGTGGTCCGGCCAGCCAATCAAGTTCAGGCTCGTTGAAATTTCTCGCTGACGCGCGTTACGTTCACAAAGACTCCAACAAAGATCCCGGCCCATGTGACGACGAAGCCGCCAATGATGAATCGTGCCGCGCCGCATTAGAGCCTGTACCATACTACTAAGTTAGGTGATCGTGAGTTAATCCACATGACCAATTATGGAACATTATAACTTAAATAGGCTTAGTAGTTGGGTCACCAACGGTGTTTGCCGCCTCCAAGTCGTAATACTAGTACCATGATCAAGGATGATCGAAGCTGTCTTGATTCTTTTGTTCATCTTCTTGGCGGTGGCGCAATGTTTAACCGAGAGAAGTCGAGAACTTGGAAACAAATTCGGATGTGATCGGCTCGGCTTGGCTCTGCAGACCATAACGTTTTGTTATGTAACTTTGGCCGCCGACCTTGATGACTTTTTCCTTGGTTCGACCAACTTTCCACCCCAAGTATGCAGCGCTGCCAGCCATTATTGAGGTCGTCCACGGTCCACCTGCGCGTTGCTCATCACATTGCGCGCCACCTGAGGAACTAACGCCATCTCATGTTGCCGAAAATTCGCTCCTCTAGTGGAACAAGAAAGAGTCACCGAGACCGTCGTGATTCAAGACGGGATATATTATACACCGGCATCACGACCCCTGCGCTGTTCCACAAGCCTGACTGAGGTACTATCCCTTGCCCGCTATAAAAACTAATATATGTACCATAGAACGACAAAAGTGTTGTGTATTTTGTGTTGTGCCGAAATGGGGGTAGCCTGTAGGTGCCGAAGTGGGATAGTAGTAGCTTAACTTAGATCGCATTCATGCCACTGGCAATTCTTCGCTCTGCCTATGGCCCAATCATTGAGAGCTTTACTACAGTGAACAGTGAATACATCGATCAGAAACACTTCTCATCCTCGCCCATCGTCCCACTTTCTCACTGAGAGCCAGCTTATGCGCAAGGGTTTAACGTGTACGTACGACGGCGACCGGAGCATCGTAATACACCGTCGCGTCGCGTCACATCACACGCTGTCACCTGCCACCTGACCCCGCCCAGCCTGAGCTCTAGACCTCAACGTCACATACTAACAGACGCATATCCGAAACTCGTGCCCTCCAGCCCCCTCGCAATGAGGGTAAAATGTTGTGCGGCTTCCCTCGTTTTCTTTGGCGACCTCGATCTGCACACATGCAGGCACGCACGCAGCAAGCGAATACGCCCAAGCGATATGAAAGAAGAAGAAGAAAGACAAAAAAAAAAAAAAGGTGAGTACCTCACCGATCAACAAATTTAAATCACGTGACCTACCCAACAACGGCCTTGACAAACGTTCGCTTGGCTTCCGACGTTGCTTTGGACTGCACGAACCCGTCCTGCAATCCGATCCCCCCCATGATGAGCAAGGAAAGTCCGTACTCCCCACCCCGCGCGCGCCGGGAAAATTGATACGCACGTCGAACAAGATCTCGTTCATCCACTCCTTCGTCTCCGACGGATACTTGGACGCCATTATCGACAGCAGCTCGATCAAATTTTGCGTCGCTGACCGCGGCGCGACGCCCGCAAACCCGGTCAGGACAGCCCGCAGGATTGACCGACCGTGCATCTGAAACAGGATTGTGCCCGCTTCTCCGAGGTCGTCGCTCCCCGCGGTGCGCCGGATGAGCGTTTCCTAAGATGATGAATGAAAATGTATATATTGTTCAAACTTCATAACGCCCTCTGTACATCGCCGCGCGGGAAATATGGGCAACGCACCAGGAATGTGCATGTGGCGACCAACGAATACCGCTCTTGCAGCGACAACGAGCCCACCGTGCATTGCATCAGCGCGTCGAGCGCTCCAGGCGGTAGACTGTAGAATACCGCCACGAAATGTTTGGCAACCTGTGCATAGCCATCCGCACCGTCTTTGAGCTGTACAACGTCCGACCGAAGCACAGAAGACTCACACTATCCAAACAACCAAAGAACGCCTGTACAATGTCCGGATTCTGAAACGAGTCAGTTCATCATCCATTCAACTTATAATAAACAGCATCCCCGAAAACGGGAAAATGTCTCACTCACAGATGCCATGGCGCCTGGTTGGCCGAGCATCGACAACGCCGTCTGCAGTAAAACCGGCAGAGCGTTCGACACGACCGTCATACCCTCCATGCTCGGCGGCGACTTCAGCGTCGAAATCGTAAACATCGGCGGGTCCAGCTGGATGACGAGCATGTTCGCGAGCGAGAGCCATACCGCGGTCAGCTGCCTCTGTGACGCGATGCATATCAGCTCCAATAGCGGACCTGGCGGGAGAGACAGCAACGTGGTGTCGCTTGGCAAGGAAGTGATGGAGCGCAGGAACTCGCTGAGTGCCTGCACATAACACACCGTCAGACCCGTCTCCCCATCCACATGTGCAAAAAAAAAGGACTCACGTCTGACATACTGGCGTCTGTCGACCACAACTCGAATGCACTTCTCACCGCGGCGAACAAGCTTTCCCGGAGTTCGACCATCCTGTAATCGTCACGAGCCCGCCGCAAACGTTCCGCTTCCGCCCGCTCCGAGGGCGATTCGTCAATGATGAGCAGTGAATCTGCGGTGCGGGTAAGCCCCTTGGCTACGCCCGACAGCGTTTGGAGCTGGACGATGGCGACAGCGCGCGCTTCCTCTGGGAGCTAAAAGTGATCTCTTTAACGGCTTCCACAAATGAAAACGCGTCCCGCGAACACTTACCCGCGAGTACGATCGCAAAGCTTGTTCGAACTTCTCGACGACCGGGCTCACGATCGCAAGTACGGGCGGGATCTCCTCTTCAGGCGGCAGCGCTTGAATGACGCTCGCTATCGACTGCAAAACCTTGCTCCTCTCCGTGTCCTGAGACGATTAGATGGCGACGTGCAGGATCCTGGTATCACTCACGGGTATTCCAGTCAACCCAGCGTGCAACTCTGCAAATGCGCCAATATGCGGCGCTAGGGCGGTTCGATTGGAATCGCAGAGATCCCGAAGCGCGTTCGCAGCCGGTAGACACAGCGACGGTTCGGGAAGAGCAGCCACGACATACGAAATAGCGCTCGTCAGAAGAGAAGGTGATGACGTGGGCGTGCTCGTGATAGATTGTGTGGTGAACCACGACGCATACGTACCTTTCGGTTTCGTCAGTCCCGATCCATGATGACACGAATTCAAGCGCGGCTCACCAGTGAGACTAAGTGCCGTGCGTCGTACCCTGTCTTGGCCCGTAGTTGGCAGACGTCCGAGTACGTCTGGTCCGAACAGTCGAACAAGGAATAGATTATCTTCGAGAGGAACCGCCTCCTGAACAGACATCACGCAATGCAACGTAGCCTCTATTTGCTAAGCGAATAAAGCATGGGTTTTCATGCAGACGAGAAAACAAGTGGAATGTCGTACCTCCCATCCACTGGATTCAGGTCTGTTTGCGAGACTTTCTTCGATATCGTTCAAGTAGTAGCCCATCATGTCATTTCGAAGGATGTAATATCTGGGAACCGTCAACTTGGCTCGACTGTGCCAATGCCCTATACCTACGCGTTGATGAGCGTATCGCCGACATCTCTCCGATATCTGAGATTCATGAGTAGGTTCTCCCGGGCCCGTAGAAAGGGAGACAGTACTAACACTTGAAACTTGTCGACCTGATCTACGCCGCGTGGAGCCATCGTTAGAGGTCTTCACGTCACCATATCAAATGGCCCACCTTTTGGCCAGTTGCTCAATATGCTCAGCGGTGGCCACGCGACCTTGCTCCTCAAGATCCTCACGAGCTCGACATACACGGCATTCACTAGCGCCAACCTATTACTCTCTTCCACGTCCGCAGGTGGTGTGCCACCTCCCTCGTCGTCCGTCTCGTCATACTCCACGCTCCAGAGTGATTCCTGGAAGAGATACCAAAACCCGAGCGTCATTTCGCTTTCCTCTTCGTCTACGCCAAAGTGACCAGGCAAGCCAGTGTAACCGAGCAACAGTCGAAGGAAACTTTGGACAAGCTGCGATCGCGTAAGCGGAGATCCCGCTACTGGCAGTTGTGAGGTGATGTTGGCAGCAAAGTACGTATTCGAGTGGTCGCCGAGGGTGACGATGAGCTTGCAGAGCGAGTGAGAAAGCTGAGAGGCTTCTCCGGCTGCGGATTGAAATGAGCCATGTGGCGTTAAAGAGAACAAGCAAACGTACACGACTGAAGGATTCGAGGACCCCACGTATCAACCCAGACGAGCAGCGGAAGCGTGAGCGAGGTAACACCCGCACCACCTGCTAACGAGGACCGCGTCATGATTTCCTGCAGCGCATCCGAGGCTGGGGAGAAAACCTCGGGGTCGATGTCGGTATCCGGAGTCGGAGGGTTCAACAGCGAGATGAGCATCGGGATCAGCGGCGTGATATCGCTGTGGTAACCTCGTCAACCAGTCAACACAGTTCCGGCGAAGTGTGAGACTGACTTTCCGCGAAGCACGGACATCCACGCTTGCAGACACTTGAGGGCCGAGTCCAATTCGCGCACGCGCGTTTGATGTCGAGGTTGCGTAATGATTGTTACTACAGCTCGTACGACGAGGGGTGCTGCGTCAAGGAGCGTCTGTTGCATCTGCATCCTGACTCGGGGAGTCGGTCTGGCGCACGGGGAGGGAAGAAAAAGTGCGGGAGATCCTCACTTGCTCGAGCCGATCAGGTCTGCCGTCTCCACCTCTTCCGCGACGATGGACAAGAAATCGAGGAGGATTTCGGTCGGCGTTCCGCGACTAGACAGGAATTCGACGGTCGACACGATCCAATCTGGCCATATCGACGGGGAACCCGGGGCAATCTTCAACGCCAGCGAGGCAATCTGAGGGGGTGCTCATCAGCCAGACGGGTGGATGGGTACAGAAATGGAAAAGGTAGTGTCATTACCGCGACGAACAGCTTGCGAAGGATGATCTTGCTCTTTCCGGACGCGATGCAATGTGATGTGAGTTCGAGCACCAAATCGCGTAGGCATGTGGCATTGTCTGAGGGGAAGGTGTCCCTAGCGTTGGATCAAATCGAGGCGCTCCGCCGTGCACGATGAACGACTCACCAATCCCGAGCAATTTTGACCTGGACAGTGTGGGCTCCAAAGAATTGGACGTTGGCGTCGTCGTGGTTCAGGAAGGGAATGACCAGACCCCATGCCTCGTATCGTTTTTGGATGTCAAATAATTCTTGTTGGAGACGACGTTGTGTGTCCGAAGAGCCGGCGCTGGCTGGGGAGTACGCTTGTTGTATGAGCTAGTACGAAGTGATCAGACCACCTAGGTATTTTTTGTAGATCGCATTTTTGTTATACCTGAGCAGCTTGAACGACATCGGACTGAGATAACGTCGGAAGAAAACTTGGGTTAGCCATCGACGACCCGTAATCTTGTGGTGCGTGCTGAGCGTCGTCGTACAGGAAGACCCCACACTTTTGTTTACAATTCTTTTCAAAGGTTTCACTATGGTACATATACATATGTTTCAAAGTATTGAGTCTCGTCTTCAGGTATTGTTGCTACCAACTTCATGATCCAACCAACCATCGCCGCACGAATTCCACCAGCGGCCGCGACGGCTCGATCTCGCCCGGCAAACACACCGTCCCAAATCGCCCCGCCTTGGCCCACACGTTTACCAAAGGCACCCCCCAAAGAGTGAGCCACCCAAACATCCAGATCCGTCCCCACACCCCGCTCACCCGCTTCCCCGTTGTCCTTCTCCACACATGTTCCAATACGACCCCGACGCCGTTCATGACCCAGAACCCAATCTGTATGACCGAATGCCCGCCCCGTCCGAGCGATCGAAGCTCGATTTCGTGAAAGATACCAGAGACAAGGAAGGCCCCGATTGGGCCTGCCAGTCGCCCAAAGAGGTAGTTGAACGGCCGGACACCAAGCGGGATAAGCAGCACGCGCATCATCTGATGCCATCGCCGGCCCCAGAGTTCGGTCAAGGAAGTTGACAACCACGGAGAGTCGAAGAGGGGTGGCCAATCTGAGGGTCGCTGCTGGAGCACTGTGACGAACACGATCGCCAAGAGCTGGTATCCCCATTGTATCGCAGAGTAGGTCAGAAGGGCCGCCAGGAATGAAACGAATACAGATCTGAGTAGCTCCAGGAGGGGCGGGAGGGTGTGGTCGAACAGAGAGCCACCGTTGAGTGAGCCAAACGTATCCGGAGACAAAACGTGGATAATCTGAAGGGATGCGTCTAAGCTAAAGGTGTAAAAGGCTAGTTGGACTGCCGACCACAGTACGAAGAGGAATCGAGAATCGGTTTCAAACGCGGGCTTGGGAACGACGAGTCCTGGCGGCCAGTTCCATCCGATCCCTCGGGTGCTAAGCATCAAGTCCCACGAGTTCCACAACGCTGTGTAAACGTTCTGATGATCTGATTTGTTCTCTGTGTTCGAAGGACTTTGGAGTCGAAGAGGCTGTTGTTCGACGGCCCAAACTGTGTTGCGCATCGCGACCCCGCACATATAGGTCTGGGATAGATTATGATGATGTTAAAGTATGTTGGATTAGTTTACTAACCATGAGGAGTGTGTTTATCTGACTCTTTTTAGGATCTCCTCCAGACAAGTCGACAAATGCACCGCGCCAGGCCAGCCATAGGACGATTGGTAAGAGCGCAAGGCGATAGAAGCGAGTCCCCTCGAGCTGTACCAATACTCCCATAATGTATTGGCAAACGAAAGGCGGAAGGATGAATGCAAGAAGATTAATAGGCCAGGTAGGATTGATCTTTCGCGACAGTGAAAACACATCATCAACGCTTCGGGTGACCATGAGAGCGGGTCTTGAGGGTGAACACACAGAGGAACTGACCTTGTTTGCCAGGTGGCCATCTCTAGACTGTGGGTAGTAACGAGTTGGTATTCTTGATACCGCAGCAGGTGGCTGGATTCAAAGTTCGGAAGTTCACCGCCTCATGTCGGTCGTGAAGGGGAAATAGAAGTGGAGATAGGTCGGACAACTTAGGTGATGGCGTAGCAGCGGCATAACTTACTAACTTAACGTAGCTCCGACCACCGCCTTCCTTTTGTACTTAGCAGGGTTCTCGCCGCTTGGGTGATTTGCACGCGCTCCATATCCACTTTCGCCAATCAAATATCGTCGAACTTTGGCTTTAACCACTTCTCCGCCCTGCTTTCGCTCTGACACTCCCTTTTTGAAAGGCGACTCAGATCACTTTCTCGTTGTTGTCATCCCAGGCCGAGTTTACGACCAGCGTATCAATCAATCAACACTGAGCAGATGAGGCTCTGATCTATTCAAGGGATAGCCCTCATCAGATCCTGATCTTCGGCGGTGATGTTGTAAAGACTTGTAGGTATCTCGCTCTGAGCTACTTCCTGACGCACTCGACGAGCGCGTTTTCACGTCCTGCTGCCAACACCTGAGCAAAAGGACGCGCCAGCGGCTGCTTGCTCAGCTTCAAAACAGTCATGCGCAGGAGCTGGCAAGACTGCCGACAGCTCTCCCAGCGGCGTTGCGCGTGCTAAAACACGTCGGACACGTGCGACAGTGCGACGGGCACTGGCGAAACACAACTACGCTCGCAGGTGGTGGGCATAAATTAATGTTTCGTTGGAGGCAAAACGTCTGTAATACAAGCGCACGTATAGTAAATGCGACGGACGAGTACGCATGTATGTAACCATGTTCTGCCCGGGATGTCAACAAAGTTCTAGTACGCTACGAACGAATCCGGCAACGGCAAGCGATGGCTCGAGTCTACCAGGCAAACTCAGCGCTGCGAACCTCCCAGCCTTGGCATATTCGTTCACCGTCGGTACACCCCAGAGTGCCAGCCACCCGACCATCCATGCCCGCCCCCAGAACCCGCCCACCCGTTTTCCCGTCACCTCCTTCCAGACCCGCTCCAGGACCACCCCAACGCCATTCATGACCCAGAATCCGACGAGGACGAGGGCGCTGCAATCCCGCCCAGACGACCGCAGTTCGACGTCGTGGATGACGCCCGAGACCAAGAACGCCCCGAGCAGGCCGGCAGCCCGTCCCACTACGCTCCCAGGACCTCCGAACACGCTGGCCATCGGCTGGGCGCCCAGCGTCAGGACGGTCTCGCGTAGGAACTGGTGGAACCGCCGGCCCCAGAGCTCGCCCAGCGACGTCGCGCGCCACGGCGCGTCGAATGCGGGCGGCCAGTGCGACGGGCGCTGGCGAAACACGACGACGCCCGTGATCGCGAGCAGGTCGTAACTGTACTGCAGGCCAAAGTATGCCGAGGCGCCCCCGAGCGCAGACACCAACAGCGCGCGGGCGTACTCGCGAACAGGGGGAGCGCACCGTCGAACAGGGGGCCCCCGTTGGCGGAGCCG
>JBBPPG010000459.1:0-23694 GCA_038091855.1 Leccinellum luteum | reverse complement strand
CAGTAACCTCGTTAAAGGGCCATCGGCGAGAGGTCCTTTTTGTATACCGCTCGAAGATTCAGACAGCTCTGTTGTGGACGGCTTAGATAGACACGCACTGAAGGATCTCAATTAGTGACATAATCCTTGGGTTACTTTTTTAATGCTACATTATGCATCATTTCACCGTCAACAAATCTAACTTGTAACTTAACAACCAACCGCGACGCGTCGGCGCGTCATCGCGTGTTGCGTGAGAATAGCTTGCCGTTAGCAAACAACGAGCATCTTCGTCAATTCTTGTCTTGTCTGGTCCACAAACTGCCAGGCTGTCGTGGCCAATACCAACCTTGGCGGTGATTATCCTGGCTTGCCGATAACTCTCTGCTTCTCCCCAACAATGGCCACTCTCCACAACCGCCGCCCGCTGGGAACCCGCCAGCACCTCCAGCAACTAATCGGAAACTCGCCTCTAAAGTCTCGAACTCCTTCAGCTTCTACCAAGCGACCGCGTTCCCCAGAACTTGCTGGAGATACACTTGCCAGCCAGACTAATCCCAAGCGTGTCAGGGCGACCCATGCAGACGCGAACGGTGGAACTCAACCGGACGAGGAGCGCAAGGACAAGGATCAGAAGCGGCTGGCACGCGAAACAGCAAAGAACGAGTTCCGCGTCAAGTACACGCGAGCATTTCCTTCATGGGTGTTTTATTTCGACCTAGATCAACTCGATCCCGATACTGCAGCCCTAAGGAACTCACTGGCGTCCAGAGTTGCCCAACTTGGTGCTGTATGTCTACACAAACCTTTCTCTTCCCTTATTGATGACAATCGATTGCGCCTCAACTAGCGTGTCGAAGATTTTTTCTCAAATGAAATCACCCATTTGATCACCAACCAACCTGTTCCTGCCGAAGATACCCATTCAAACAAGGAGAATGCTCGCAAACTGCGTGGAGCCGGCTCGCGTACTCCTCTCCTACTTAAGAGTCCGATAAAGCTCAGAGGACGGTGAGTCCTACTCTCGTGGTACACTTACGTTTTGCTGACATTCCCACTAGTGTCACGGAGGATAGTAACACGCAGAACTTTAATCTCGTGGAGAAGGCCCAAGCATTTGACATGAAGATATGGAATACCGTCAAGCTAGATAGCATCCTGGAGCGATGCGATCTACCTGCGCCAGTCACTACCAAGCATCCACCTGGAACCCAGCCAACGTCCACGGTCACCAACAATCAACGCAATCTCACTCGCTTGCTTGCTTCGGAACGTCTACATGGAACTACAGAACGCGATCCGACCCAGAAACGTCACGATTTCCGATACTTCTCGAAAAATAGCTACTTTGTCTTGGTGGAAGACATGAGACAGGAATTGGCAACTATACATACTCTCGAGTTTCCCATCCACAAAGGACGCGATGGAAAGGAACGTGGCGCTTGGCCTATTCTCTATTGTCACCCTCATTCTCGAGGTCCATTCGTTGAATTCGATGAGAGGGAACGACGCCGATGGGAAAGGTCTCGACGGGGCGAAGAAGATAAGGAGATCGAGAGACGACAACGGGCAGCGACCGAACTCCGACGGAAGAAGCAAGTTCAAGTTCAACTCCTCGCTCGCAATACGGGTGACCTTCGACGTTCTGTTTCGATGAATAATCTACATCGGCAGTTCGCGAATGCTGGGGCGGAGGAGTTTGTTGACTTGGACGCAGATTTTCTGGATACCCAGGCCTCAGCAAACGCATCCGGCTACCTGGCATCAACGGGCGCGTATATCGCCGCCTCGGGTAACAGTGTTGGAATCACTTCTACAACGGGTACCACCTCGGCTGGTGGTGGAGCTCTGCGAGCTCTTGATCTACCAGCGAACCTGCGCGGGCGAATCCAACAGCAAGTTGTCACCTCCCGCAAAGTGTCTACTCTGGCTACTGGAAAGGTCAACTCGAATCGACAGCCAAATGCCATGGGACCGCCAGACGGCATTCCTAATCATCCCAAGGCGTTACTTAGAAAAAGTCGCAGTACAAATACTCTAAGATTACCTAAGCGCGACGAGGGCTGTAAACCTGGTTATTGTGAAAGCTGCAGGGTGAAGTTCGAAGATTTCGAATACGTAAGTCTTTCTTTTGTGAACATATCAGGTTCAAGCTGATTGTCCTGTAGCACATTCGAGACCGTCGCCATCGCAAGTTTGCCAAGGATGACTCCAATTATCTTCAGTTGGACTTCGTTCTCAACCGTGTTCAACGTCGTACTCTGGAACAATACAAAGAACAAGAGTCTCAACATTCGACTAAAAGCGAGCAGACGGATTCCGAGGATGATCTGGACTATCCAATGTGCTCTTCACCTCCACTCGCTCTCAGAGGAAACGAAGAGGATGACCTGTGGGGTACTAGTGACGTGGATGCCGACGAAGACGCTACTTTGGACATCTGAAGAAACCTTTTAAGCCTGTATGGTGTACGACTTGTTGGTTTGATTTCTTTATTTGACCCATCGATTGTACCAATTACAGGAATGATGTACCCATGAGCACGAGGGTAACGACACACATGGTTATTGTCCTATTAGATGCATGAATGATAGTCACGATTAAAATGGTAGCAATGGCGATAAGTATGCACCGTGTGCCTCTGGCAAAAATGCCTCCAATGATTGGAAATCAGCCCATAGTCTATAGGTGGAAGCGTTGAATGTCGACACGCGGTAGCCTCGGGTTAAGTATTCTAGCGCACCCGAGATATTCAATAGCTCACGCGCTCGCGTCTTGTCGCAGTTTGCTTTTCACCTGTTGTAACGGACCCGGCGAGACCAGATCAACTGATCACTCAGCACACGTGGATCGCATTAGGGGATCCAGCCTCCTGTATTGAATATGATCATTCATCTAGCATACCATCCAGGGTCAGAGTGACTCTGCCTGTTCGAGTCGTCCGATCTGGATTTTTACATATTTTCTGCATTACCCCAGAACAACCCCGGAAACACATGAACGAGGCGAGGCGCCTTGAGAGACAGCACACAAGGGGTGTTTCGGAATACCAAAGCATGCTGATACGGTGCATGCAAGAGTGTAAATCAAGCTCTGAGGCGTCAATATTCTCTATGCAAAGTGATTCCCTGACTCAGGAGGCCTTCCACCAATATGATCCTGTCATCTTGAATGCTCTCACTGGCAGGCTTGCCTGGCTTGGGCCTATGGCACGCAGCCAACAGCATCACAAACACTCGAGATAGAGACCGATGGATCTAAAGATAAAATATCTGTTGCGAACCGCAGAATCTTCTCAACGAAGATATCAAATGGCAGCAGGGGCGTTGGCCCAGGGTTCTTGAATCTTGAAACATTCACGCCACGAACCCGTCATTCTGCATCCGCACAGATATAATTTCCGAATTTAGATACAAGTTGCCGATACGCAAACGCTTGCCACGTCCGTTTTTCATGGGGATCTGAGGCGGACTTGTTTCGTTGCGTACATATGCCAGGAATTCGAAGGAGCAGTGAAGGCGTTTTACATAATAGCCGAAGAACGCAAACACTGCCACCACGAACATGCAGCCTCAGGACTTGGACCTAGACTACCATGTTGTATGAACGATCGACTTGCAGAAGAATTTCATGTCTTGAATCATTTTATGGAAGACTGATCAACATGTAACCTCCCCCAGATCCAACAAAGTTCGCCGTTGATGGCATGACTCGGAGAAGCATAAAACTACACATACCAAATTTGGCATATCCTTCTTAGTTGCCAAATTAAAACATGTAAAATGGACGCGTTATTGGAATCGGGGGCATATTAACATTACATCCGTTTTGCCAAATTGATCACTATATTCGCCCTTTAAATCCAACGATATGTCTTGCCAGAAAATAAATATCGTAGATATGGTTGAAACGGAGTGGTAAATCCGCCGAGAAAGGTCAGACTTTCACGAGTCTATCGCCCCACAGCGACTCTGATTCAAGGGATGCCCAAAGTTAAGGTTATATACATTTCAATACTGTTTTATTTTCGCGAATCAAGCACGGGGAATGCAAGGACTTTGGCTGGTTCGGTCGAACATAACCGAGAGCATTGTAAGTTGAATGATCAACTACTTTACCAAAATTGTGCTGTGACATGTAACGTCACGCCTGTAAGTAAGTTCGTCCAGGCTTGCGGTGCAGGATCACTTTACGCATCCGACCTCTTTGCGTTGTGCTACACCGCCGTTTATCTGCCGGCCCAGCTTGCGCACAGGGCGCTTCTCACCTGATTTGTTCAAACCGCCAAAAACCCGCTCCTCACCATCCAGCGTCGCCGCCTATTTTACAGCAATAACCACTTCCTCCGTTCCAATCGAGCAATTATTCTTCGTTTCTAGCCCCAGCGCATATAAAACCATCCCGTAATATCAGCTGGGTTCACATTCAACGCAGTCCTGACATTTTCCGCCTCCCTTTAGATCTTTCCTCGAACACCAATAATGTCTGACTCTCCAGAGGAATTGGACTCTGCGGAGGAGCTGAACGACGATACTCAACTCACGATACGGATACCGAATCCAAAGGTGTATATGGCTCGTCAATCTCAGTGGAAAGGTCGACGGGGAAAACCACGCTGTGACCACTGTCGCATGAACAATCTGAAGGTGTGATCTTTGGCCTGCTTTCCGATTGCCGTCGTGACCTTTGTCTAGTGTGATAGAGTGCTTCCGACATGTAATCACTGTTCCTGGGCTAATGGTAGGGAGTGCAGATACACCCCTTTGCCCACCCCAGCACATCGAGGTATTCCCCGCTGTGATAGGTGTCGCCTCCGAAATCTCAAGGTGAGATCCGCAGACAAACCCAGATAAAGTCCGCATCCTGACAACCAGAATTGTAGTGTGATCGTAATCTTCCAGTCTGCAATCACTGTGCAGAGGATTCAAAGACCGAATGCAACTATACACCCAAAAAAAGGCACAAAGTTCCTTCCGACAGTGCCACTGTTCGGGACAAACAGCCGACCCCTTACGGTGCCAAAACGGCCTCCTTTTTGGTTTCCGATGTCCCCTCCAGCGAAGAGCCGGTCTCTGTCCCGCCTAATGGCCAAGGGGAATCTAGTGATGGTCACAGTTTCTACGGGCAAAATGTGGCATCATCGTCGCAATCCCGCCGTGCACGGGGGGTATCTGATGTTTCTCGAAGGGATGATTCGTCATCGCATAAACATACCAAGACACCGGAGCCAAACGGGCGTAGGACAGCTACAAGCACGTTACTTCCTGCCTTGGCGCCTCGCCCATCGATTACAACCAACAAACTATCCTTTATATCGCATTCTTTCTCCACTGATCAAGGGATGGTCATGTCGAAACCTTCCGTGGAGTCCTGGGCGCACCCTCTGTTTGCACCCCTTCCCGATGTTATCATCCAGAAAATCAACAACTTGAATCCCGTCGAAATGCCCCCTAGGGTTCTTTTTGAGGAAAATCTCGCACGCTTCTTGGATGGTTTACCGCCCGAACTGTTGGAGACAGCAGCTCTCACTCCGGAAGTATATGCCGAAATCTGTCGCTCTTTGGCGGGAAGTGATGCAGAGAATATCTCAGACCGTTTGAAGAAATGGGTCGCTTTTCACCACGTTCGGCTAGGGTCGGAAAAATATCATCTCCTGTTAACTCCCCGAGACGCGTTTTTCCAACTGGCAGCCTCTGAAGAGGAAAAACTACGGAGGGACTACATTAGTCACATCGATAACCATTCCAGTTCCTCGTCGACTCCCCAGTCCGATATTATCAACCATGATCTAGGTGGATTCGAGTGGACGAGGGCTTTCGAAAGGATACCTGTACGCAACCAGATATATGACATACTGGTCTATGCGCATCGCACACATGGTTCATCCACGTCCATGGTCTCGGAAACGCGGCGCATAGGCATGGTGAGCTATCATTTGCGTTGCGATTGCGATTCCAACGATCAATGTTAATTAATTTTTCTTCTTGTGCCTAGGCTGCAATAACATGGCCAATGATTGAGACATTCGTCCAGATCTGCCCATTGTGCAGTCTGCGGAACAAGTATAATTCCCCGCATTCCGTCAAGGCTGATCGGGACACTCGACCTGTTTGCGACGAGAGCACTAGTAGGTGTTAGATGTCGCGGCAAAGGTATGAAAAGGAGAGTACTACTAGGCGTCATGATCTAAGTGTATTTGGGTGCACTCGGACGTTTGTCGTAACATATCTCTCAGGGCTGTAACATTGGTAGTGATCCGCAATACCACATAAATTATATCTAAACCAGTCATTTCTGTGACGTCAGAATACCCTGGGACATAGAGAGCCAAACGGTGGTAAGTATGTAGTCTAAATGAAATCTATAAGGGGCAAAGCAAGAATCAAAAACGCTGAACCAGGACGGTGACGTCGTCTATCCACTTATCGTCCATCTCTAGAGTTAGATTACGTGAAGCGAGTTCGGTGTCCTCCCCACCGATGGCGTCGCGCAGCAAGTCAAAAGCGAGGTTCCTGCTCTTGTGTATCCCCTGCTCCTTCCGCTTCCTGAGGGAGTTGCCCACGATACGAACCCATCTGTTCGCTAATTCGCTCTCCGAAAGTGTCATACCGATGTTGTCGTAGAGGTCCAAAAGCCCGTCAGAGGACAAGATGAGGAAAGCCTCCTGGCTGTCCGCCGGCGTGTCAAACACGCAGTGGTGCACGTCCGGAACGTCCGAGACGTATGGGGGAGTCAAAATACGACCTGCGTACTCTCCCAGCACTGAAGGCGATATCCAATCGGGTACGTATTGGGCAAAGACTCGGTGCGTGTACACAGAAGGAACTTTCAACCATGTGTCTCCGATTGCTGTGCGAAACGGGTGCAGGGTCAGACGGTGACAGAAGGGGAGAAAAAAACAAGTGTGCTGCGGTGCTTACCGCGTGTGGGTGCAAGGTAACCGATGACCCTGTTGTCTGATACACACAAACGTTCTCCTGGATGCTCCCGCAGGATACGCTGACGTTCTAGCGGGTTGTCGCCGTTGTGGAGCGAGTTCACGACAAATCCGGACCACTCTCCGGACGCCGTTCTTTTGGCGAGCACTGTCGTTAGTGATGAGAACCACGAACGTAAGACCCTCGTGCATAACGAAGTGGCGCACCTGCCTGAGAGTCCCCTAAGTTGACGACCCATAGATGTCTCTTTGACGGATCTAATAACGAGAAAATGACCGTGGCACCCTGAGTGCATCGTGCAGATATAGTCTCCCATTCGGATTCGTGGTGTTGAATATATTCTCTAAGCTTGCTGGGGCTCAGCTCCCGGAGTCTATCGCAGGGCAAGAAATCAAAGAGGTCCGAACGGAGCGATTCGTCCAGGTGCCTGACTGCGTTCGTGAGGGCTTCTGAGACCAGCTCAGAACTGGGAACCGCGTCCCTGGAACTGCTGAGAAGGGCTTGAAGCGACATCCTTATCATAGAAGGAAGTCGCTTGCTGACGAAGTTCACCGTGTCGTGGCCGCAATGACCTTAGTGCCGCCAAACAGGGTCAGCGCGATCATTTAGTGAAGAAACGATCGAATTTGAATACCATCGTACACGGCATTGAACTGCCATATGCCTCCGTGCAGGTCCCATTCCTCGATGTTGTATCGGTCTTGGTTGAGAGTTACATAGTCAGAGCACGGTTGGAACGTGACGCTATCAACCGAGCTGGACGAGCGGGGGTCGGACAGGCGCTCCAATTCGCTGTCGACGCCACTCTTGGAAAGGATGTGGTAGGTCCAGCGTTGCCTGCCGCCGCGACCGAGATCTGTGGTACAGAAATGCTTTACTTCCTCCAAAGCCTGGAGGTTTTCCGTGGAAGTCGCTGCAGAGAGAGAGATGACGTTATAAGTCATTAGAAGAGAATACGATGACGCTGAAAAAGTACTCGGTTAGTGTGTTCGAAGGAGGGACGATGATGATGGGTCAAGGGATCTAGGAGGAGGGGCCTTTATACGTAGCTCCTTTGTCCCTTGAAGCTCTTCACTCCTTGAGATTGGAACATGAGGGAGAAAAAAAAAGATAGGTCCCCGACATCGTATCTGAGAACCGCCTCGATGTTGCCCTCCTCGGTGGCCATAATTAGTGGCATTCGCAGGGATCGACTTCCTGAACTAGTTGTGGAGATCGGGTCCTGTGAGTTGTTATGCTGGGATTCAACCTAACCGAAAGAAAAGCCACGGCCCTCAGGCGCTCGAGAACTTCGGCGCAGCCCAAGGATTGCCGAGGACGGAATGAATTGTGTGCGTGCGTGCGTGGATAGGGAGGAGGGCAGAGACACAGTGACTTCAACATTTGAATGATCATGGCGGCGTATCGCTCTGCCAAAGATGCCTGAGATGAATGGACCAGGGTGCGCCGCAGCGCCGTGTCGTGTTCTCATGTCGCCAGCCTATGTGTGTACACGTTGCGCCAGACCAAGTCCCTGGCTATGAGCATTTCACCTGGATTTGCCTTATTACCATTCGGCTGAGATCAATTGGACACGCGAGCGAGGGCCAGTGAAAGATGATATCACTCACGGGACGGCGCATTTACTCTCATGGGCGTGCCCGCTTGATCCTTTTATAGCGACATGCATTGATAGATTGCGACTGATATTATTATCGCGTGTTGCAGGCAAGAGCGGTGAACTCGTCTTGGCGGAAACTTCCGCGATCTCGGAGAGATTGGCACACTCTGCGGGATCGGTGGAAACACAACGTTGCTGGTTAGAATTGCAAAGCGGACAACAGAGTACATCTAGAACAGATCGAAGGTACTTGTTTCAAGAAAGCAAACACAAACGTTTAGTATATCGGGAGCGAGGTAACATTCATACACCTAATCGCATTTCGTAAAGGGATGTCACCGCAACTCGAAACTGGCGAACGCTAAATTGTAACCACCAAACTCGTAGTTAATTTTGTCCATTCTTCTGTAACCCCTGGTATGACCGTTCCCAATTTCATGTGGCGTGTTCATACCAGTGGAAGAATCGGAAACGGGGCGGGATGCTGTCAATGCAGATTTGAATTCTCTCTGTGCAGCCTCGATGACGGATTCTGCCTCGTCTTCCTCGGCATTAGCGCTGGACTGGTTCGAAATGAACAGGGTCAAATTGAGCCTCCCAGGTTGGAATATGTCGACCACACGCTTGATTAGCGTGCGCAAATCAGGGAAATCTTTGGAAGACGAAGTAGGCGAGAGAGAGAGGGGCACGTTGCACTCGAAACTGGCGTAGGACCAGCCCTCCTCTGGCGTCACATGGATGGTGTAATAGCCTTCGCCTACGCCAACGTCTGTGACAGCATCATCATCACCCCACTTGAGAAGAGCGTTGCATGAATAGCCGCAGGGGGAGAAAGCGTATGCATCGAGGGTAGTAAGATGAGCAGGAAAGATGTCAGTGATTCCGAGAGCAGCGGACAAGGTTTGGCCCGTAATGGAAGGCAAGGAGTCCGAAGAGAGTCCTTCGATTGGAGAGGGGGGTGTCGAAAAGAAGAAGGGTTCGCGACCCTCGCGAGACAAGTCACTCATGAGGATCTCGATTGTGAAGTCTCGAGTGGGACCTGCTTCGGGATCACCGAGTGTTGGCAGCCGCGCGATGCCGTTGTGTGAGTCGACACGTGGATCATCGGAAGAAATGGAGCAGTTTGGCTTGATGGCTGCGGGAGTGGTCATGTAAAGCAACCAATGGTCACCATTTACTTTGCCGACTGTGTAGGCAGCCCCGTTGGGGAATATGGCGTCGAGAAACGCGACTTCATCCTTCCACTCGCGATGAGGGTCGGGCTGGCGTTCTGGGAACATGAAAGACTTGCGGGAGTAGAAGCACTGGTATACGGACGGAAGCGAGGCGTGTTCGCGAGCGATATCAAGAATACGCGGAAGACCGAGGAGGTTGAGAGTCGTCCCACATGTCTTCAAAATTATCCTGTGAGTGAAGACAAACAGAGACGACTCGCTGGAGATGAAAAGAGAGAGAACTGAGCACGGGAGCGAAAAGGAAGCGGTCAGGGACGTACCTTAGAAGATAAGCGTCAGTTTGATCGCCCTCGATAACATTGAGGACTTTGCACTTGACGATGTCAAGCATGTCCTCCCAAACGAGGCGAGGAATTTTTCTCAAGCCAGCTCTGCCATGCTTTGAAGAATGTGCGCCTGGCACGGTGTCTGCTGAAGGGGCGAACCAGACTTCAAGCAGCTTTTCTGGGCCCTCGAAAGGGGTAGAGGCGTAGAGAGTGGTCGTGTCATCGACGGCCATCGGTTATTTGAGTTATGAGGAGGGAGGTAAGGAATTCAATGGAGGGATGCTATCGAGGAGGGAAGTCGTATCCGCCGCAAAGGGCTGTTCCAGTATGCATCAAACGGATTCTTTTTAGATGTGAAAGAGTTTTCGCGACACAAGAACAGTCGATCCGCCGAGTTCACGAAGACAAGGAGGTAAACTCGTGGCCCATCGATTCATCTTAAAAAATAGCACAGCCACAAACCTGTATAGATCGTATCGGAATATTCCGGGCGGTTCCATTCTGATAAGTTGGCCAATGAAACAAGGCGGCGGCGGGTGAGAGCGGGTGACTTTTAGAATGAACCGGCAAACTCCGAACCCTTCAACTGAACGTTTTTAGTCACATCCAATCAGCATCGACATGCTCCGAAGAGTCCTTCCTCGATTCCACCTCTTTAGAGTAGTCAACTCTCCGATCCTCCCCATCGCTGCCAGACTCGCTACGCACATCCCCACCCCGGCCGTTTCACTCTCCCATCACTTCCGCACCTCCGCACCCCTGCGTCTCGCCCCATCCCCGCCTCCCTCATCCACCCAGCCTCCCCCGTCCGACGAGAACCCGCCTTCGTTGCCGCCAGATGCGACGGTCTCCCAGAGGCTCAAACACCTCATCAAGTCCTACGGTTGGTACGCGCTGGGCGTGTACCTCGTCTTCTCCGCACTCGACTTCACCGTCGCCTTCGTGGGCATCAACCTGCTCGGTGCAGAACAGGTCTCTCAGGCCGCTGCGTACGTGAAGCAGGCCGTATACGGGTTCCTGCATAGTACCCCACCCGAGCCCGGCAGGGATGAAATCGACGGGCCCGTAGCGAGCAGTGGTGGGCACGAAGGGCTATATGCCATGCTTGTCCTCGCGTACACCATCCACAAGACGCTCTTTCTTCCTGTCAGAGTTGGCCTTACAGCCGCCTTTACACCGCGCATAGTAGGCTTCCTTCGCGCGAGGGGTTGGGTTTGGGGTGCAGGAGCTAAGCGAGCAGCGGGGGGAACCAATGAGAGGATAAGGATCACAAAGGACCGCGACTAGAGTGACGCGCCGTTCGTGTTGCGGAGACCTACATTACATCGCCATCTATTTCCAGCCTATAAAATCCAGCTCACTTGCTACTTACTCGTGTTTTGTTGTACTGCCCTCGTCGTAAGTGGAACCTTCTGGAGCCAGATTACTGGCTAAGTATAAATGGTGGCGTAAACCGAATTGGTTTCGTTCAAAATGACAACGTGGACTGGAACCATCCGACATCCATGGTTTCCTCCGCTGACCATGAAACGGAGGTTGTCTACCAGCGACGACGAGGACGATCACTACCACTACCACGATGACCGCGACGAGGATGATGAGGACGATGCTTTCCATCCCCGGAAGCGAGCTAGACATGGCTCCCTCGAACGCACGCTCGCACACATGACGCTCGACGGCCTACTCGCCGCACCCTCCGAGGACGTGGACATGTGGCCAAGAACGTCGGTGTTCCGTCCTGGCGTGTCGGGGACGTTCAATGCTATTTTACCGACCTCGGTCGAGGAACCCGACACGCCTCCATCCGAAGAATGTGTAGACATGGAGGTCGAACCTAGCCGTAAGTCCTTTTCACATCTGTCCGCTCAGCTATTGTTTTCCGACGGAATCTAGAAGTCACCACCGATGCGTCTGCTACACCGGAACCATCACAAGGGCGCGGCGTCGACTGGAAACCGGGGCAGCTGGATGTCACAGAGTTGGAAGTCTCTTCTGCGGTGCTTGAATGCCTGAGAAGGCAAGCCAAGTGTCCACCTCCCCTCATACCCGTATCCTCGCAGAGCTCACAAGCGCTGGTGCTATATCGCCCGCCAAGACTACTCGAGCAGTCGGAAGCTCCAACGTTTGACGCGGCGACTGAGGGGTACGACGTGATGGAGGTCGAGTAGGCTAGCGCATACAGATAATATTGAAGTCTCGCACTCGAACAACAGCGGTACCAAGGTCATCTAATCCAGAGGGAGGAAGTAATCTATGATGGTAAACAGGGAGAGATGAAAGCACAACAACAAGTACACAGACTTGAACTGACTAGATCCATTTGTGGAAGAAAAAAAACGTCTATTCGCACAAGGCTTGGAAGGAGTCGAACGGTAGATGGACATATTTAGCTGCCGGTTTGGGAGGTGAAGGCCGTCATCGCGTTATCAGCGCCCGGCGCGACCTGAGTTGTCTCCTCACCCTGGTATAGATTGTTTGCAAAGTTCAAGTGAGAATGACGTAGTCGAGTGTGGGCGTGGGGGTGGGGGACGTGATGCATCTGGGCTTGCGAATAGGCAGGGCGCAAGGTAACGGACGAATTCGTGTTGACCTTTGCGGCATGTTGGGAGAGAAGAGGCTGGCCTTGCAGGACTGGGCTGGAGTGGGTGCTTGTCTGGACCGACGAGGGCTGTACGGAGACAGGAGGAGAGATGTGTGTGGACGAGCCTGGGCGGTTATCGGGAAAAGAAGGGGCGGAGGAGGGAGAGGGGGGGATGCTATAGGGTGGGACTGGGCTGGTGGCCAGGGGAGGGCGGGTGAAGTTCTGCTGGGGCATATGAGGTTCGTGGGGTTGGGCATCGGGAGAATCAACGAGAACGGGATGGGTATTGTTCTCTGAGGGGGTCTGCTGGGCGAGTTTCTGTGCGGCGATTTCCTCTGCAGTGAGAAAGCGGCCGCCGGGTCCACGGGGACGACGCATCGCATGCTTGTGTCGGGACTCGTGGAGATAGGGCTGGGAGGGGGTGAGCAACACAGTAGACGAGAAGGAGAAGACGAACCTTGCGCTGCCTGGAGAGGCGATGAACCTCTTCGAGACGCGCGCGTGCGACGCGGCGTTTGAGGATACGAAAGTACTGCTTCGCGTTCACGTAGAGGGGTTCCTCGTCCACGTTTTGGTCGTCGAGGACATGGTCTGTGCTGTTTGCGGAGTCGACGTCATGTATGTGTCTAAAGAGGTCCTGGGAGGGGGAGTTTCGTTGTGAAGGGCTCGGGGAAGGATTTCTGTATAGTGATGGGGAGAAAATCTCATTCTGAGCTGGTTGGGGTGTGGGCTGAGACTGGGCGGTAGTCTGGTAGTTGTTTTGGAAGTGGAGGTGATGATAAGCGGGGGTGAGCAACTGATCGACAGGATCGCCCATTGATTGGCTCGCAGCTGCGTCGTCGCTGAAACGTCCAATCCTCTCTACTCCCCCCTTCTTCAGTCACACTATTTGTCACACGGTCACAATGTCCTCCTCATCACTACTCGCCTGTAGAGCCTGTGCAATCGCATTCACTGACCCAACTGATCATCGTGTGTGACGTCTTTACTGATATACTAATACTAACATACAAGCATAGGCGACCACTACCGCTCCGATCTCCACAGGTACAACATCAAGCGCAGACTCGCAGCCCTTCCCCCTGTTTCTCCCGCTCTCTTTGCACAGAAACTCGCAGAACGCTCCAAAGATGCACCCACACAAGCAACGGACCGCCGCTGTGACCTCTGCAGGTATACGCTCATCGCCCCTCTCTCTCACTACCCTTCCTTATCCCCCGTCCAGAAAGTCGTATGCAACAGAGAACGCATACACCGCCCATCTCGCCTCCAAGAGGCACCGCGAGAACCTCGCACAACCTCGCCCGCCTCCGCCGGAGCGCACGCCCCCATCTCCGGATGCCGAGTCCACGAGCACCCCCTCCGATCTCTCCCCCGAATCCTGTCTCTTCTGCCTCACTACCTCCTCGTCCCTCGCCGCCAATCTCGAGCACATGGCATCCACCCACTCGTTCTTCGTCCCGGACGCAGACTACCTCGTAGACCTTCCCGGACTCATCGCCCACCTCGCAGAAAAGATCGCCCACGGAAACGTCTGCATATACTGCAACGGACGCGGCAGGGAATTACATTCCCTCGACGCAGTCCGCAAGCACATGATCGACAAGGGACACTGCAAGATCGCCTACGATACGGAGGTAGACAAGCTCGACGTATCCGATTACTACGACTTTACCTCGTCCTATCCTAGCGAGCCCTCGGCGGCGGCCGCTGATCCAGCGTGGGAAGATGTGGACGACGACTCGGACGACCTCTCCGATTCCGGCTCGGATCACTCTGATGCCGCTCCCCCTCCCGATAGCCAGCTCACGTATGGTGACACGGAGTACGAACTTGTGCTCCCCTCCGGCGCACGCATCGGCCACAGAAGCATGATGCGCTACTATGCCCAGTCATTCCATGGCATACGCCCCAGGACGCAGGATCCAGACAGCGGTGCTGCTCTCGTCCGCCGTCTCCTCGCCGACAAGAACTCGGCCCTTGTTCCCCGCAAGGGTGGCTTCGGCGCGTTCGGCCAAGGCACCGACGTCGTCAAGGCAAGGAACAAAGGAGAGGCCCGTGAGGCTGGTCGCCATATTGCAGAGTTTAGAGACCAGCGTCGCAGAGAGGACTTCAAGACAAAGGTCGCCTTTATTAACAATAGCCAGAAGCACTTCCGCGACCCCCTCCTACAGGTTTGTGTATTTCATGATGCGTTACATTCATCGCCTCACTTCCTGGCTCGCAGTGATTCATGACATTAAAACCCGTGCATACTAGATTCAGGGGTCCACAAAGACTACTGGGGCTATCTATCGATATAAATTGTCTGCTGAATATGGACAAAGCGTAGTAATATCATGCAGAACGAACGACACCAAGGTCGATCTTGTCGAAAATGGGTATAAATGTCGTGCAGCAAAACAGTGATAACAAGACGAGCGAAAAAAGAATAAAAAATCAATACAGGTAAGATGCGGGTACGACACCCTCTCGTCCTGTTTGCGGGTTCCTTGCGTACCACCACCTGGGTCCGATCGTCAGCACGCTGGTTAAAATACCTCGCAGTTTATTACTTACGCATTATCTCGGTCATCCAGCACTTCGATCTCCGTCCCCGCCGTCAGAGGTAGCTCACCTTCGCCCTCGCCATCAAAAGAGTAGCGCGCATGAGCGGGTCGGCTGCTCTCCTCTTCTGCAGCCATCGTTCCAATCACCGCGTCCGACGGCGTGGTAGCCCGCAGGTAGTTGCTTGCATCAGGTTCAAACGGATCTACTTCCTGTTGCGCTGCTTCCTCCTTCTCCGCGCTGACGTTATTGAACGGACTCTGTGCACCCAAAATCGTGCTCCTGGTGGCAGCGTTGATGTGCTCTAGCAGCGACGACGGACGGTGCTGAATCGAGTCGTCCTCCTCTTCGTCATTTTCAATCCGCGCAAGCTTGTCCTCTCTTCGCGACAAAAGCGTCCACAGTATACCAATGAGGGCGAGTAGGAACACCACGCCTGCAGCGATCGCGATGGAAATGAGAATAACAATCCCAGTCGCGAGGAAGGCTAATGGTCTTCATGTCAGCAACTGCTACCAAGGAGTTCGAAAAAAGGCTTACTCCGTTGACTGAAACTAAAGTTGGCGATCGAATAGAACAAGGAAGACACATATCCGAGCGTGCCCTGTGCTGACATGGTCGCGAGATAGGGTATAAACGTCTGACCATCGAACAACACCAGAGATGCCGAGCCAAACGACGAATCGGACAGTGCCCCCGAGATCATCAACATTCTATCCGATTGGACGATGCTGTTGGAGTTGTGCGTATTTTGCAGCGGAACCATGACCAGCTGAGAGATGTTCGTGTTGGCCTCAAAAACCGAGCCTACGTCAAAGATCAGCCACACGATACGTTAGCCTCTTTAAGCTACGTACCAACGCTGGACCAGGAAAGGCCATCCCAGAATATCACAAAGGGTGATGACCCATCGCTTGTGCTATACACCTTGTTCATCATTATCCGATACTCAACAAATCAACCCACTTACCGTCCAGCAGCGAAAATACTCGATGAGTTACCGTCGTTGACTTCCACAGCAGTGACAGGCCCAGGTATCGTCGTCGGGTCACCTACAGCTGTCCAGCTGCTATTAGCAAAACTGTACTGTGCAACATTTGCAGATGTGCCATCGGCCAACGTAATGACACCCGCCGCGACAAGGAGTTCTTGATTGCTCTGAAAACAATGTCAAGAAATTGACGGATTGAATAAAAAGCAAGTGCGACGAACGCCTGCGAAAGACACCGAAGAGATGTCACCCTTCAGGCCGGAACCCAAGGTGTTCCATTGGTTCAGCGTAGTATCAAAAAGGCAGATGCCCTGACACGCAACTGCGCCTGCCTGCGCGAACGATCCGGCCACTATGATTGTGTGGGGCTTGTAAGATGTTGCGGTGATAGAGCGCACGGTAACAGTAGAACCAGCTTGTGCTTCAATGGTTTGAGCGGTCGTAGTCACCCACTGTTGACCAACGAGGTCGTAAATGGCGAATCCATTTGCGTTGGCGCCAGTCAGATTGAACTCTCCACCAACGTACAGGCGCGAGTTCGTATCCACGTATAGAGCACGAACCACCCCATTGATCTGGTCGCCAACGAGAGGAGTCGTAGTCGAGGTCACTGGATCGTATACAGCGACCGCTTGGGAAGTCGCCGCCGACGACGAGGCAAACGAGAAGTTCCCTCCGATGATGACAACCTCATGGGAAGAAGAACTATTGGACCAAAACACGGCGGCCAAGACGGCAGGGGCAGGAGTTGATGGCGAAGGCGGTAGATTTGAGGGGCTTGCCAAGCTTTGTCTTTTAAAGAGAGCAGGGATATTGCGGGAAAGCCAGTTCGCAGGGCTCCGCCTGTGATAGTGATGGCGTTTCCGTGTGGTTGTACTTGTGACGGAGGCATTTGCATAACCGTCGAGCGGAATCCCCAGAGGTGTAACTGTTGGGTCACTATTACCACTGTTTGAGAACAAGGCCATACCCGTAGCTCCGTATTTTGCCAAAGCTTCGATATTTCCAGCAAGAAGCTGAGACACCTCCTGGCCGCTCGAGGATGTATCATTGCTGACGAAAGTGAAATTTCCCCTAACGAAGCCACCGCTGTTCACCCACGACGAACTCGTGATATCCCAAGTTGCAAAACCGCCTACACTTGAGCTTGAACCAGTTGCTGTTCTGGTCTCCGTAAAGTTTCCGGCGACGTAGATCTTCCTGTCGGCCAGGGCAATGCTCTCAACAATGCCATTTACACCGCCTCCTAGCGTACTCCACGAGTTTGTCGCGATGTCGTACATGGCGATTGCCGTCAACTTTCCCTGAGTCGAAGGTGTATGGGTATCGGTAAAAGTGCCTCCGATATACAGTTCATCGCCATACAAAGCCATTGATGTCACCGCCGCATTTAGACCCCCATTGGGAAGTTGAGTTATAGTCCCTTGTTTGTAGGCAATGATATTGGAAGCACCGCTGAGGGAACCAGTGGAGAAGGTGAAGCTGCCACCCAGGAAGATAACTCCAGATGGATGTTGCACGGCGGTTGATACGTAAGCGGAGTTAGCACTACCAGTACCCAGGGCGTTGTAAAGATCAACACCGATAGCGTCCGCTGCAGTTTCGCTGGAGTTGGGTAGGACACCCGTAGCATCGACAGTACTTTTCGAGTTCAGTGGCCACTCGAAAAATCCAAATCCATGTTGAGTTCCGAGGCCAACAGAACCATTGCCAGCTGCACCCGACGAAGACGTGGTGTTGGCGGAGGTTAGGACTAGCTCGACGTTCCCAGCAACGAGTTCATACTGTCCATTTTGACCCTCTCCTTCGGGCTGATCAGCCAGCGACATAGTCACCGTAGTCACAAAAGAAGAGGATGAAGGGACAATGGGACCAGTGTAAACCGGAACTATAGAGTCGTCTTCGACTTGCTGCGACACCGTAGACACGAATGGCTGCGACCCACCACCGGGGAAGACTGTCACTTGTACTGATGTCCGAAGGGAACAATCCTCGAAGTCATCACAGCCCGGGATGACCAAATTTACTACGTATTGTCCGGATGCTGATACGTAAGGCATCCAAGTAAACGTAGGGGCTTCCGAGGCGGAAGTGCCGACAGGGATGGTGGAGACAAGGACAGTCTGCAGAGTGGCGGGAATGTCTGTGTCCGCAGTCTTGGATGACCATGTTCCAGTCATGGTAACGTTGGACGGGTTGGGTGCAAAGCAGGACTGGTTATTCTGGCTGCTGATGGCCGAAGCAAAGGCTCCGGAAGATAGAAGTTGCAACATGTGGAGCCCGGGAGCGGTTCCTTTCCAGCCTGAGAGAGTGATTTGCACGCCAGTCAAGGAGACCGGAGCGGCAAAAATGAAATCCTGGTACAGTATTGAAGCGTCGGTTGACAACGGACAATTGCTTGTGCATGTCACATTCTGGCCAGTCGATGGATCCACGTAAGTGAGGCTTTGGACGGTGTTGTCAGGGATAGAGGTGACACTGAAAGAAAAGAACGTCAGAGAAATCGTAAGCTTGGGCGGAAAGCAAGATTCAAATTGTACCTAAACGCCGTTGTACCGTAGCCACTCTGAAACGTGTTGCCAATTCGGACGCCATACGCACTCATTGCGGCAAACGTGCGGACAGTAATGAGTGCTGGGCTTCCAGCTGCAGCAAGCCAGGTATTTCCGGGACCATCCGAGCCAGCGGGACAGAGGATTGCCTGGATGTTGCTGAATTGGGAGTTAGTGGAAGAGGGAGCCGCGAGGACCTCTGCATCCTGAAGAGGTATTGGAACGAGTGACGACGAAAAGGGCGAGGCACCTGGAGAGTATGGAACGTTGGGATTGTTATTACTGCTAGTGGTTCCGCCGGTAAAGGAGGTGGTGAAAGAGCCGGTAAAGAAAAGGCTAGTGTCCGATGCATTTGAGGTTATAGAAGTAACTTGGCCGTCAAGACCATGAAACGGAGGTGCGGACCAGGAACTCGACTTGATACTCCAAACCGCGACCGAAGGAGCCGGGGACGAGAAGTGACCACCGACCCAAAGGTTGCTGTTATGTGAATCGCAATATACGGAGGTGACTGGACCATCCGGACCACCAGAGCCGAGGGCGGAGAAGGCACCAGAGGGGAGCGAGTAGGAAACGAGGTAGCTGGCGGAGACGTTGGCGATAGAGAGAAATGAGCCCGCAATGTAATATATATTGTTCATTGCACATGCGGAGGAGATGGAACCGCCGGAATTCGTGCTCGCAATGGAGGTGAGGACACCCTGAGGGGTGCGAGAGAGCAGAGAAGATACGGAAGGGTTAAAGGAAGCGGGTGTGGAGTCGTCGAAGAGGTCCAAGCCGGCGAACGAACCAGTGAGAGCGACTTGACCCATGCGGTCAAAGTCGACGAGGGGGAGAGAAGCGAATGCAGTGTGAGCGATGAAGAGAGCGGAGAGCCATGTCGTCGTCGTCGTCGTCGTCGGTGACATGGCGAATTACCCCGGGGGTAACTAACATGAAGAGACATTGAAAACTCGACGGGGCAAACATTTTATTTAAACAACCACGTGACATGCCTCGTGTTTACGCTACTCGGTTACTACCAACAGGCTGTAGATGAGGAGATGCCTGGTCAAGCGATCTAGAGTCAAAACGTTCAGTGTTGATCATCCCCTGGCCTAGGAATAATTCTCACTGAGGATATTTGTAACGAATTATTCCTGGCCGCGTTGCACTCGCTTGCACTGCGACGTCATCAGTCACCTTTTGCGACTGCAGTATGTGCTTCTCGTTCAACCGTGCCCAGGTGTCGCGCGGCGTGGAGTAGTGCGCAATCCATCGTGTCAGATATGCTTCGTCGTCTCGGGGAGGCGCCCATTTGTAAAACGAAACAGCCAAAAGTGAGAGCAGCACCGTGTTGCGCCAAAACGGCGTGAAGAACCCAGCTGCGAGGTTTTAGTATGTACTCAGTCCAAATTAATTCTGAAGCTCTGGCAAACCTTCAGCGCTGTACTGAGCATCGTCCGCGTGCCCTTCGTGTACATGATTGCTGCTCGATGCAAACCTGAGCTGCCCAGAAGCAGACCAAGCCTGGGGTTTTGGACGCAATACGACACCAGCTCTAGCGAAATGCATGTCGTCGGAAGAGATGCGTCCGGGTTGTTTTCGTTTGGTTCAAGTCAACACCGACAACCTTCCCACACCTCCTCGTTCGTCCACTTGCTCCACAATGCCCACTTCACCGCGCCGTTCCAAGCGCCGCTTTTCGTCCACCTCCGTGACGTCCACCACCTGGAAGCCGCAGGTCTCGACTACCGTGCCGGTTGCACGCAAGCATGATGCAAACAGTTTGCACGATCCCCCGACGCAACCTCTTACTTACGCATCGCTTCCACCCTCACCCATCCTTTCCTCCACCCCTTTCTGTTCACCACCACCGTCAGAAAGAGGCCCTCCTTCGGATGTGCAGATGCGTCAACCGTTGTTCTCTCTGTGGGACTACCTTCGGGAAGAACTACTAGCGACCGACTTTGACTCACACCAGGAACTCAAATGGGAGCGCGTCAGCAACTTCTTGAGCATTCCTTTGGCGATGGAGAAAGTGAGCGCTGGTCCATCTGTGCGCGCGTCTCCCCCCTCTCACACAGTCCCTCAGATTGTCGGCTTTGGTTTCCTACTCTGCCTGGATTCATTCCTTTATACATTCACAATTCAACCCATCCGTTTCTGCTTAGCAGCTTCGCGTTTCATTTTTAACATCATCACTTGGTCTAAGTCCCACCTTCCGCCGTCCCAAAAGGCCGATATCCTACGCACCCTGTTAGTTATTGTCTCCATTACCTTCCTCATACCCCTCGCGGACGCTAGCAAAATCTACCACTCTATTCGTGGCCAAGACACTATCAAGCTATATGTTATATTCAATTCCTTAGAGGTGAGCATATTCTAGTTGCAAAAATACCGCTTGATATGCAAGGGTCGTTCAGATTGCAGATAGGCTATGCGCTTCTATCGGACAAGACATACTCGATTGCCTATTCTCGCGGTCTACGTTGGTAGTGCTGTCCCATAAAGTACCTTTCTCTTCTCACTCGCTCCGCCCCTTAGTCTTCTTCGTTTTAGCGGCACTATATGTCGGTGAGCTGAGGCATATTCATGTTCTTCAGGTGACGACTTAATTTAATTTGGCCGACAGCTAGTCACACTCTGGTCATGATCTACCAACTACTATCTTTGAACGTCGCAGTCAATTCTTATGATCACGCCCTTCTCACTCTCCTCGTTTCCAATCAATTCGTCGAGATCAAGGGATGTGTATTCAAGAAGTTTGAAAAAGACAACCTTTTTCAGATCACCTGTGCAGACATTGTCGAGCGTTTCACATTGTCTCTCATGCTTGTCGTCGTTGCATTCCGCAACTTGATCGAGCTCAGTGGCTCTGAATTCGACTTTACGGGTGGATTCGTAATGCCGAAAAGCTTTGGATGGTTCAGGGGCAATGTTCTGTGGACCATTTCATACGTAAGTGTTAGTTCCCTCCATGGAGTATTGCATTTTTCTCAATCAATCAGCCTGTCGTGACGGTGCTGGTGTCAGAAATGATCGTAGATTGGTTAAAACACGCCTTCATCACCAAGTTCAATCATATCCGTCCGTCTGTGTACGAGAGGTATATTGACGTATTGTGTCGCGATCTTGCAAGCGGAAGTGTTATAGGGCGACACGGTGCTCGCAAGGTTTGTGCGTTCAACTATTGTTTGCAGTGATGCTCAAGACATCTGTGTAGCATGCATATGTTGACCAATCTCCTTTGGTTGCACGGCGACTTGGTTTTGCATCAGTTCCGCTTGCTGTCCTGGCCATACTCATCGGTCTTCAGTCCCTCAATCTTGTTACCTGTCACTTGCACGATCAGTGGGATCTGCATCTGCTAGCAAAATGGGTAGCAATGGGCATATTGTTCTGGTTGTGGTGTGTCATTCCGTGATCAATACTAATTAAAAACTCATCATCGGGCTTGCCAGCTTCTTGGCACTCAAAGTTCTTCTGGGCGTAAATTTGATTTCATATGCTAGTGGTCGAAGAGCTGGAATGGATGCTCGAGCAACGGCTGATCGGGTCAATGATTTTGGTCGTGACCCCATTGGTGAAGGGATCGAAGAGCGAGAATATAACAAGCAACTGCAGAAGATGGTTGGCAATCGGGATGATGATATGCATGTCAGTAGTGAAATGGGAGAGGGACGAGGGAACAGTGAAGCTGAGATTATGGAGAAAGGAAAAAGGCGTGTTCCATTAGAGGACCTGACTAGATTTACAATGGTAAAACGAATTTGGTGAAAAAGTTATCTTATTTACCAGCTGGCAGCCTGGCACTGGGTAGCAGTGCCTGATCAACTTACTAACTTAGAGCCTGTTTGACAACAATATAATACATTTTGCCTTGTTTTAAGGACTCTATTTGGCTCTGTGTTTTCCTGGCTCGACTCCACATCAGCAAGTTGGCTTGAAATGTCATTGCTTGATGTCTCTTTCATGGGGTTTTTGTGGCCTCTGATTGGATGATTGGGGGCCAAAAACTATACTATGCCTTACCCCCAGTTCGGCACCTACCCCCAGTTTGGCACTCCACAAAATACACAAAACTTTTATTATTTTATGGTACATATGTTGATTTTTATACTATACCTGTGTCTACGAAGTTGAACGAGCAAAAACAATGCAGTAGTTATTGAGATTGTGCAGTCAAGCTCTGTCATGCCAGTCATCACTCAACGAGCACTTGCCAGAGTGGAGTCTAAAAAACCATGCTCTGCCGAGTGCGTGACGTGACATGATCATTCAATAAGTCGCATGTCATAGGGCGCGTCGCTGGCAATGATGGCAGGCCATCGAGGACAGCAAGCTTCCACCAGGGACCCAGAGTACAAGGCCTGAATGGAGCTTGCTGTCAAGGGCTTCCATGATGGGACCTACAAGATCGTCAATGCTGCTGCAGTTGCTCACAAGGTGAGCAATTTTTCATAATTCGAGGTCTCAGTGTAATGTTGCAGGGCAGGTGGCCCGCCAGATGCTCAGTGACCACATCAATGGTCTAGTGCTAGCGCTCACCCTTTACCAACTCTGACTCATCATGCACAGGATTCACAGGCAGGCCCATCGAACAGCAACATCACTAGTATGTATAGTACCGTGACTCATATTCCTTATGCTTCAGACTCAGACTTGTCACGGTATCATAGTAACACTTCCTTAATGCCTCCCTTTTTGAATACTCCTTATATTAATTGTCCTGCATATAGCACCTATGGTTCTGGGCAGATGCCCATTAATTAGGTACCACACTGCCAGTATATAAATTCACTGGTATCTATAGCCTACTTAATCAACAATTTGTTTGCTGTACATCGGAACAGCCGGAGTCTGAAATCAGCTGTGTGACATTTCCTGTGAATTTGTGATGCTGAACTGGGGGTAAGGCATAGTACTATTACACTTTTATCAATTTTGCCGAGTTATAACTCAGATACCTAGTTTTCAACTCAGCTACATCCTGCTGATGGCAGCAGTGTATCTGGGTCTGAAA
>JBBPPG010000458.1:0-23697 GCA_038091855.1 Leccinellum luteum | reverse complement strand
GCCCTCATCACCAAATGCGCCCTCATCCGCGTCTGTAGAGAATGGTGGCATCTTGCCGCACCGATCCTCTACGAATCTGTTTACATCGGCAGTGCAAGCTGCATATCGTCCCTTTGCAGCACGCTGGTGCGTTCAGCGGAGGGCAAGGGCACAGTCGTAAGCACGCGACCCCTCGGTGAATACACGCAACGACTGGACATTGACATACACGACTACGTCGAGAAGGCGGATGCTGAATGTGATCTCATGGAGGAACTCATCAGACGCATGCCCCACCTCGCCATCTTCTCTATTGCCTTCACCGATGAATACGCCGTCTCGGATCTGCCGTACAGTATTCTAAACGGACTCTGGGTTTCTGCGGGTTCCTTGCGCGTGTTCGACTGGTCCTCACTCGGCCCAGAACTTCCCATCTCACAGCTCAGATGGTTCCTTGACGACTGTACCCAGCTTCGCGTTCTAAATTGTCCTGAAGTGCCTTGGTCCAAAGAGACCGATCAGGTCATCATTCCATCTACCGTGACCACACTCTGCTCGTGTGCCTTGGTCCGGGTTGGGTCAACTCCCACCGGCTCTCCCAATCACAGCCTATATCGCGACCGTAAAGCCCTACCCACTCCTTTACCAGCGCTCCAAGAACTTGTCCTTGACTTCTCCGGAGGAGACTGTGATTGTGACTACCTCTTCAACACGTACGGCTCCCAGCTAGTCTCGGTCCACTTGTACAAACCCAGCGAATTCGAGGGTGAACTCAGCCCTTCCCTGGACATACTTGCGCGTACATGTCCCAACTTGCGTCGTCTTACCATCACCTCGTACAATTTCAAGAGCTTCGTCGAGCACATGTCCGAGAACGCGTCCGAGTCCAGTTCGGAGTCCAGCGTAGACTCCATTTCAGAACCTTCTAGCTCAGAGTCCGGTTCGGAGTCCAGTTCTTCCCCTGCGTCCATCACCAATACTTATCTGGGACTGAGGGTTTACCATTCCTCTCGGGCGGGTTTCGAAGCGCTTTTCGAGTTCTTGGGATATCTGAGGCGCAGGATGCCCTCGTTGCAGGTAGTACAACTCCTCAATGAGCGCGACGTCCGGTGTTTATTCAAGAAGCACGCAAAGTTCGCCGTCGACGCATTTCGCCAGTTTACGGAAGCTGATGCTACGGTTCGGTTGGAAGACAAGGAGGGGGTGTTGTTGACAGGTTAGAGAGCCTCCCGTTTTCGAACTCACCGCATCTGTTACTGACGTTGCTGTGGGCATGATTTAGACAGATTGAATACACTTGGACATCGGTGACAGTCATCCCTCTTAGCCAATGAGCTGTGATCCTGAGTCATGAAATCTTGTCTGTTCCGCAGGCAGAGATGGTGAGAGGTTTTATAAAATGGTGTTAAATTCGCTGCGCTATGAATGTAGAATATTTACGAGTGATGATACTACTAAGTACAAGAAAGTGAACCAGGCTGTCCGAGTAGAAAACGAAACTCGGAGGTGCACAACTCTTCATGGACCTGAGTTACACCAAACGCAGAGGGACTCCTCCAAGTCTCCCCCACGAACTCTGGCTTTACATCTTTCACCACGCCACTCACGTCCCAGGGACTTCGTTCCCGACATATACAACAACGCAAGCGTTTTAGGGCCTAATTTTATCAAGAAGTTCCATCCAGCCCTCCAGAAGGCTCTCATCACCAAACGTGTCCTCGTCCAAGTCTGCAGAGAATGGCGGCACGTTGCCGCGCCAATCCTCTACCAGTCTGTTTATATCGGCAGGGTGCGCTGCCTGTATTTACTTTCGAACACGCTGGCGCATTCTGCAGAGGGCAAAGGCACCCTCATCGGCGCACAACCCCTTGGTGAATATACGCGACGGCTGGACATTGCCATACGCGATCACCCCAAGGATGCAAATGCCGAGTGTGGGCTCCTCGCAGATCTCATTGCAAGCATGCCCCACCTTTCCATCTTCTCGATTGCAGCCACTACCGGCTACGTCGACTCGAATCTGCCAGACAGTATTCTGGACGCACTCGAGTCCTCTGTGGCCTTGCGCGTGCTCGACTGGTCCTCAACCAACCTCAACCTAAAACCGCCTCTCTTGTCCCGATTGGACCATCTACTTGACAGGTGTACTCAACTCCACGTTTTAAATTCTCCCGACCTACTTTGGTCCAGGGACTTGCACCACGCCATCGTCCCGCCTAGTGCGACCACGCTCAGCTGCGATAGCATACACCCATTCGGAACACACGGTAACGAGCACCTCCCACTCCCTGACCCAAACTCCGTCCGCTCGCCAATGTTGTTGGCGCTACAAGAGCTGGTCTTTAACTTCGACAGAGCCAATTTATGGGAATTCGACTTCTTTCGCTTGTACGGTTCCCAGCTTGTCTCGATCCACTTTTACCAACCCAACGATTCCTCGGCCGACATCCGTGCTTCCTTACGGATCATCGCACAGACGTGTCTCAACTTCCGTCATCTTACGATCACATCCGATAGATTCCCGCAGATCGTTGAGTCCCGTCACGGTCCTATCTATCTGCCCACCACCATTACTTATCTGGGAGTGAGAGTCGAGCGCCCCAGCTCAACTCATCCAGAGCAAATTTCAAAACGCTTTTCTGGTTCTTGGAATATCTGAGACGGTCTAGCAGCAGCATGCCCTCGTTGCGGGTGGTACAACTCCTCAATGAGGACATCGCCCAAATTTTACTCATGATACACAGCATGTTCACCATGGGTGCGTTGCGCCAGTTCTTGGAAGCCGGGGTGCCGTTTCGGTTGGAAGACGAGGATGGGGCGTTGTTAATAGGTGAGAGGTGCCTGATCATCGCCGTCAGTTATGCATCGACCAGACACTGAGCATCTTGTTGTTCCCTCCTGTTGCGATTTTCATATCGGCAGAGAACTCCGTCCAATGCATTCATCGTGTGCTTTGAACTCGATTGGTGGTCTGCAGTTCATTGATGTTTGATTATCGAGGGAACCTGAATGTACGACTCGGAACTGCAACGGTCGTCGTGCTCTATCAATATTTTCACGAGCTCATCTCTGTACCTGCGTAACATCGATCATGTAGCAAGACGAAGCCAAATCAAGAACGTGATGGTTGTGACGCCAAGTATACCGACTTCTTAAGCTTCTTGTTCGTGAAGCAGAGACCCTTGAACACATTCACCACCATTATAAAGAGAGAAAGAGAGAGAGAATAAGCAAGCAAACGATCAAGGTTATATATAACAAGGCCTGCAATCAGATCGGTTGTATGATCAGCGTGTAATCACCTTGTACATTGTGGGACCAACAGGTTGCTGGCACAACATCCCTCATGGGTTCGTCACATTTCATACGCCCATTCACTTGCTCGACCAGTAACCATCACGGACATCCAAGAACCTTCAACCTGTCTACATCACGTCCGAGACGCGGTCAGTGCCACGTTGTTCGACAAAAAGTAGGCTCTCTCACCTGTTAACAACACCCCATCCTCGTCTTCCAACCGAAATGGCGCCTCGGCTTCCGAGAACAGGCACAACGCGCCCATGGCGAACTTGGTGTATACCGTGAATAATCGCTGGACGACGCGCTGGTTGAGAAGTTGTACCACCCGCAACGAGGGCATGCTCGACCGTTTCAGATGTTCCAAGAACCAGAAAAGTATTTCAAAATCTGCTTTGGATGAGTTATAGCGCTCGACTCTCAGCCCCAGATAAGCAATGGCGGTGGGCAGAGAGATGGGACCGTGGTGGGGCTCAACGATCTGCAGGAAACTGTCCGATGCGATCGTGAGACGACGCAAGCTGGGACACGTCCGCGCAATGATCCACAAGCAAGTATGGATGCTGCTCGAGAATTCGTTGGGCTGGTAAAACTGAACCGAGACAAGCTGAGAACCATACAAGTGAAAGAACTCTTCCCACAATTCGGCTCTGTCGAAGCTAAAGGCGAGCTCCTGTAGCGCCAACGGCATGATTGCCGGGCGGACGGAGTTAGGGTCAGGTTCGTAACCGTGTGTTGAGAATGGTAATATGTGACGGCAACGGAACGTCGTTACAGCAGGCGGGACAATGGCCTGGTGCATGTCCCTGGACCAAAGTAGCTCAGGACAGTTTAAAACGCGGAGCTGAGCATATTTTTCAAGTAGATGGTCCGATCTGACAAAGAAAGGCAGTGTTAGGCTGGTTGAGGACCAGTCGAGCACGCGCAGGGCCACAGAGGACTCGAGTACGGTCAGAATCCTGTCTGGTAGATCCGAGTTGGCATAGCTAGCAGTGGCAGAAATCGAGAAGATGGCGAGGTGAGGCATAGATCCGATGAGTGTTTCCAGGAGCTCACACTCGGCAGCTGCATCCTTGGTGCGATCGCGTATGACAATGTCCAGTCGTTGCGTATATTCACCCAGGGGTCGTGTGCTCACGAGTGTACCCTTGCCCTCGGCGGAACGCGCCAGCGTGCTAGAAAGTGAATACAGGCAGCGCACCCTGCCGATGTAAACAGACTGGTAGAGGATTGGCATGGCAAGATGCCACCATTGTCTACAGACACGGACGAGGGCACGTTTCGTGATGAGAGCCTTCCGGAGTGCGGGGTGGAACTTCTTGATGAAAATGGGACCTAAAATGCTGGCATTATCGTAGATGTCAGGGATGAGTACCCCTGGGACGTGGGTGGCATGGTGAAAGATACAAAGCCAGATTTCTGGGGGGAGAGCAGGGAGACGAATCGCTTTGCGCTTTGCGTGGATGAGGTCCATGAAGAGTTGTGCACGAGTCCGAGTTTCTTGACCTTTTTCTACTCTGACAGGTGAAGCTTTGAAGCATCAATATTGCAGAATTGAAATAAGTTCCTCTGGAGATCCGCACTGGTTTCCAAGCACATACCATCAATACCGTCACTCCAAGGTGTCTCTTCCGAAATTGATCTTCGGCAAGTCGTCAAGGAAAGGTAGTAGTCCATATCAAAACAAGTAATACGCACTTGCGTGGACGTGAAGAAACTGAGCTCGCCGCTCAAATGTGAATTGTCCTTGGAGCCAATGGTGCTTGAACCGTCTGTGTCGGTGATTACTGTTTACTAGGGTCACGGTTTGGGAGTGGTGGCGGGTAGCACCAACTTCGAATGTGAGCCTGAGTAGAGTACACGAGCAGAGCGTGGCCGCGACGGTAGGTGTAACAATGTTGGAGCTCCCTGGACCAACCTACGGTGAGGATAGCTTAGAACCCGGAGAAGAGCCAGATAGGAATAGGTGCCTTTGGGTGAGGAGGACCAGTCGAACAACGCACAGGAATTGGCAGCTGCAGGGTACATATTGGAGTGCGTTTATAACACCAGTACACGGCGGCAGACCCGGGTTGTCATTGCAGTTGTAGAACACTAAGCTGGCGAGACTTACTTGACCTCGTCGTGCAAAAGATCTAGTACAGTATGTACTAGAGGCGCTTTTGCATATCAGCGGTTGCAAATATTTAGTAGCAAGCGAGTAAGCGAGGTCTTCGACCAGTTTCTCCGACTCTCTCCCCGCCACGGCCACGCAGTGCTCAGCTCCCTGTCTCGCCCTCCAGTGACTCCCTCTCTCGATTTCAGGTCCAAAAACACGTCCGATTCGTGTTCATTGGGATCGTAGACTTGTCCAAGCACTGACATAAAAAAAACCAACTGATTCTTCCATGCCAGTGGAGCCGAACTACAACAAACGCAGAGCGACCCCTCCTCTCCCTCCTGAACTCTTGCTCCGCATCTTTCACTACGCTACATACGTACCAGGGACCCTCGTCCCCGACATCTACGACAATGCCAGCATTTTAGGTCCCATTTTCATCGAGAAGTTCCACCCTGCCCTCCAGGAGGCTCTCATCATCAAACGCGCCATTGTCCACGTCTGCAGAGCATGGTGGTATATTGCCGCGCCTATCCTCTATGATTCCATTTACATTTGCAGTGCGCGCTGTCTGTCGTCCCTCCATAGTACGCTGGAGCGTTCTGCCGAAGGCAAAGGCATGGCCGTTGGTACACGACCACTCGGTGAATATACGCAACGACTAGACATTGCCATACACGACTTCGCAGAGGAAGCAGATGCGGAATATGATCTCCTGGAAGAGCTCATCACATACATGCCCCGCCTCTCCATCTTCTCCATTTCCTCCAATGAATACCCGGACCTCCCTTACAGTGTTCTAAGCGGACTCTCGTCGTCCAGTAGGGATTCCTTGCGCGTGATCGACTGGTCCTCACCCAACTTAGAGTTGCCTGTCTCTCTAATCAGGCAGCTCCTCGACAATTGTACCCAGCTCCGCGTTCTAAACTGTCCTAAAGTGCCTTGGTCCTGGGAGACCGACCAGGTCGTTATTCCATCTACCGTGATCACACTCCGCTTGTGTACCTTGGTCCGGGTCGGGTCAGTCCCTACTCCCAATCTTAAAGCCCCGCCCGCTCCTTTACCAGCGCTCCAAGAGCTCGTCCTTGACTTCTCCAGAGATGACTGTGATTATGACTACTTCTTTAACACGTATGGCCCCCAGCTGGTCTCTGTCCACTTGTACGAACCCGAAGAATTTGAGGATGAACTCTATCCTTCCTTGTGTATACTCGCGCAGACATGTCCCAACTTGCGCCGCCTCACCATCACCTTGAACGATGTCATGGGCTTCGCCGGGTACATGTACTCGGACATGTTCGAGTCCAGTTCCGAATCCAGTTCCGACTCTGTGCCCATCACCAATACTTATCTGGGATTGAGAATTTACTACTCCTCCCGGCTGGATTTCAGCACGCTTTTCAACTTCTTGGAATATCTGATGTCCAGGATGCCCTCGTTGCAGGTAGTACAGCTCCTCGATGAGCGTTACGTCCAGTGTTTGCTTGGGATGCACACCGAGCTTGCCGTACGTGCGTTGCGCTGCTTTACGGAAGCCAACGCGACAGTTCGTTTGGAAGACAAGGATGGGGTGTTGTTGACAGGTTAGAGAGGTCCTATTTTCGAACTCACCATGAATGGTTACTGACCCCGCTGTGGGGTGTGATTTAGACAGATTGAAGGCACTTGGATATTTGTGACAATCGTCCCTCTCAGTCAATGAAGCATTCATTACCACACTTTTCCGTGGTCCGGAGTTCCTTCCGTCTACTCATGATCATGATATCATCTACACAATCAATCAATTTAACAGACGAGGCTGGGAACTTGAACTGATTGGGTATCCTGCCTTGTTGTTCGTCGACGTTAGCTCTCGACAGCAAAAGTAGCGACGAGACAAGAGTGGTAATACGAAAGAACGAAAAGCGCATGTCAGCACTATAAAGTCACGATATAGTAAAGGAAGCCATCGTACGCAATAACCAAAGTGAATAACAATTGGCCACGATCACTTTACGAAGTAAATAACAATCCACGGCTACTGCACGTCGACTATCCGCACACTGTCCATTAACTCCTCCAACGCCGTCTCTTCCCGGATCTGAACTTTGATAAAGCTGTCCGTCGCGACACGTCTGTACAGCAAGCGCTCCTGCGAAGCAAGCAACAGCGCACCGAACGGCTGCTTCAGTCGAACCACGAGCCGTAAGGCACGCTTGGCTAGATCGAACTGAGGAGCACCGCCGGAGAAATCCCTGTCTATGAGGGGACTGATCCAGGGGTGGATCAGGACTAAGCCATGCATTCCGACCAAGTTGTCGTTGGTCTCGATCCGTACGTCGCCGAGGATGGGCGTAGTGGCATGATAGGCGCGAACGATCGGGTCGGATCCAGGTTCCGCTGTGATAGGGGTGAGGGATGTCAGGGAGAAAACAAATCCAGGAAGGTGGAGTCGGCCGGTGACGATCGAAAGAGGAGGAAGGTCATACAGTCGCTCGTACAACTGTACAGCAAGCAAGGGGTCGGGCAAGAATGTCTGCAAGGACATCGTCATCCTGTCCATCTCGTGGGTCTCGATCGGTTGTGGAACGTGAGGGGGCTCGATCTGGTCATAGACAGTGAGGTCGACAGGGAGGTAGCTGTTAGTGCTACTACTCCAGTTTCCAGCCCGAGTCCAAGAGAGAAGCGTGACGTTACCCGATTGGGTCAAGATATACTCCAGTAGACGACGGACTGCTCGCGTGCCCTCGCCATATATGACCGGGAGTGTGACATCAAAGATACCAAACAGGCAGTATGCGATATCCTCCTTCCGCGTGGTTTGCCGCTTTGAAGCGAGGTACAGCTTCTCACGCACCCTTGTCAGCCCCGGCTGAAGTGTTGCGAGGGCCCGAGTAGCAAACTTGGTTGTCTGCTCCATCTCTCCAAGGATGATAGGTGATTCCTTGTGATTGAATATCTCCAGACCGAGGTATGGCTTCCAATCTTCCGTGTAAAATTGGACAACCCTTGAAGCGACATACTCCTGATATGTCCACCCGCGCGTGTTCCAGATGCTCTTCCATAGGGACCCGGGCTCCTGTGATTCCGAGAGAACCCCGAGAAGATGGACGATTGTCAGTGCCGCACGACAGTACCACTGGAACATCGCAACGACTGATTCTTGCTGAACTCCCTTGTCGCTCTGATTAACACAGCACGTGTCGCTCCACGCCCACCGGAACCTGCGAGATTAAGTTGATGAGTTTGTCGATCGTAGGGGATGTGGGTAGTCCATAGATAACAGTACTCTCGACCATTTGGAATGATGGCTCTGTGGGTGGCTGCCACCTGTGCGAGAACATCACATATTCATAAAACTTCTCTATCTCCCTCTGGGTGCGTGCATGGTCGAACCGATCGCGGGTCGTCATGAAAGACCGCAACTCGTTGAATATGGAGTGCTGTTCGAAAGCTTCCGCTTGCATTGCCTTATCGTAGAGACGACCAGTGGTAGTGTCAATCAGTGCTCGTGGTATGTCATGGATGGTCTGCTCGACGACCTGGCGAATCAGTGGAGTCGCGTCGAGATAACAACCCCGCATGCCTGTCAACACGAAATCAGCCCATGTTGTCTGTGCAACATGAATGAAAAAAACTCACTTCGAACTTGTGGGTCACGCGAATTCTCCATCTTTGACAGCATCATCTCGAATGCGTCGAATGCCTCCCTGTAACGCCCCAGGCTATGTAATAGCGCATGTTTGCTTTGATACCATCTGTAGTTCGATGGGTCGCGTTCAATAATCTGATTGTACAGTCAGCGCCATTAACTCGACATATCGTGCAAATCAATTTACATACCTTGGTGACATTCGTGAGTTCGTCCTCCAACAAGCCTACTCGCGCCTTGCAACATTTGACTGTGATGTCACTAGTATTTGTCGGCTGAAGTGAGAGTGCGATCGAGTAGGATTCAATGGCCGCATCATGGTTCTTTGCATCCATCAATGCATCACCCCCTTTTTCCAGGTTTTCGCTGCACCGTCGTCGAAAATCTGGAGAGATCCTCAGATTGGTCACCGTGTTTGCAATGGAATTACTCACCAAGTTCCCACTGTCGTCTCTGGTCGAGGGTGCTTGTCTCCTTTGATAGCTCATTTTTCATATTTCGGAAACACTCGATCGCCTCCATAAGACGATTGTCACCTTCGAGAACATTGCAGACCGCCTGATAAGCATGAAATCTTGGAAGTTTGAACTGAATAAAAATAAATTATCATGCAGTTTTCAAGACCAAATTAACCACACCTTCTTCACGGTACCCAATGCTTCACCCACGGAGCAACGAATGAGTGCCAATTTCACCCATCCCATCAGCACACCTTCCGGAGGCGAGGAAGTGATCGACAAGAGAGTGGCGTAAGCTGAAAGAGCTTCATCATGATTCTTGGAACTTGATGCCTCATCTCCGATCCTCTGAAGCCATGGTATGCACCGCTGCACGAATTCTGACAGTAGGGATTGATTATATGATTCCAGGATGAGATCTACCAGCTCACCTTTCAACCAGTCAATGACTAGTTCATTATCCCACAGATCCTCAGTGTTCGCAATATGCTGTGCAGCATCATATATGCGACCGTCGGCATACAATGTTTCACACTCGTGCTTCTTGTCATATACACGGAGAGCACATTTGCACGTGGCTAATTGGTTACTGAGTTCCTGGACGGATAGCTCGAGCTCGTTTATTTTTGGTGTAATGAATACTAAAAATGAGTCAAAGAGTCGTCAGTCGGGATGGCTCAAAACGCACCTGTGCTCGTTTCGGGCAGATTGACGTCAGCCCGTAGTGCTCTGATTGCCTGGTTTAATCGATCAACTGATCCCTGAGATGCTATAAGCACACTGCGGAGTTCCTTGTCCGATTTGTGAAGATGGGTGATTTTGCGATCTAATAAATGGGACTGTCAAAGAAGTGGGGTGGAGGGCGGAGAGAACGCACCTGAGGTTTCATTCTGTGCGCGAAGGGACTCGATCATTTCGTTGAGGCTTGTCTTTCCCTCGTCAGATGTAGCAAGCTGGTTGCGTAGTTCCTTGACAGTTTTCTCGAAATTCGCCATATGGTCCTCTGGTGGAAACAAATATCAGCGCAGCTGTCAACGAAGTAGGGTGGAGGGCGGAAAAAACGTACTCGAGGTTTCATTCTGTGCGCGAAGGGACTCGATCATTTCGTTGAGGCTTGTCTTTCCCTCGTCGGATGTAGCAAGCTGGTTACGCAGTTCCTTGACAGTTTTCTCGAAATTCGCTAAATGGTCCTCTGGTGGAAACAGATATCAGCGCAACTGTCAACGAAGTAGGGTGGAGGGCGGAAAGAACGTACTCGAGGTTTCATTCTGTGCGCGAAGGGACTTAATCATTTCGTTAAGATTTGTCTTTTCCTCGTCGGATGTAGTAAGCTGGTCACGTAGTTCCTGGATAGTTTTCTCAAAATTCGCTACATGGTCCTCTGGTGGAAACAAATATCAGCGCAACTGTCAACGAAGTGGGGTGGAGGGCGGAAAGAACGCACCTGAGGTTTCATTCCGTGCGCGAAGGGACTTGATCGTTTCGTTGAGGCCTGTATTTTCCTCGCTGGATGTAGCAAGTTGGTCAAGTAGTTCCTGAACAGCTCTCTCGACATTCGCTACACGGTCCTCTAGTGGAAACAAATATCAGCGCAACTGTCAACGAAGTGGGGTGGAGGGCGGAAAGAACGCACCTGATGTTTGATTCTGTGCGCGAAGGGACTGGATCGTTTCGGTGAGGCCTGTATTTTCCTCACTGGATGTAGCAAGCTGGTCAAGCAGTTCCTGTACAGTTTTCTCAAATTTCGTTATATGGTCCCCTGGTGGAAACAAATATCAGCGCAACGAAGTGGGATGGAAGGGGAAGAGAACGTACTCGATGTTTCATTCTGTGCGCGAAGGGACTTGATCACTTCGTTGAGGCCTGTCTTCTCTTCGTCGCATGTAGCAAGCTGGACAAGTAGTTCCTGGACGGTTTTCTCAAAATTCGTTATATGGTCCTCTGGCGGAAACAAATATCAGCGCAGCTGTCGACGAAGTGGGATGAAAGGGGGAGAGCACGCACTCGAGGTTTTATTCTGTGCACTAAGGGACTTGATCATTTTAGTCAGGCCTTTCTTTTCCTCGTTGGACGTAGCAAGCTGGACAAGTAGTTCCTGTACAGTTTTCTCGAAATTCGCTATATGGTCCTCTGGTGGAAACAAATATCAGCGCAGCTGTCAACGAAGTGAGATGGAGGGGAGAGCGCGTACTCGAGGCGTTATTCTGTGCATGAAGGGACTTGATCATTTCGTCGAGGCCTGTCTTTTCCTCGTTGGATGTAGCAAGCTGGCCACGTAGTTCCTGGACAATTTTCTCGAGATTCACCACATCGTCCTCTGGTGGAAAAGGAATGTCAGCGCAGCAGGGTCATATAGATAGTTAATAGGCATACGTTCACAGTTCCATGTACGTAGAGACTGGACGGTGTCTTCGAGGTCGTTCTTTTCAACCTTCAAGCGACGTATTTCGCGCTCCAAGAGTACCTATGGAAAGGATAAATTGTTAAGGACGCGATCTTACACAAGCGTTACTCACGTTGTCGCGGTAGGGCGAGGGAAGGATGTCACAAAGACTCCGCAGCATGATTGCATTGCCTCCACTGGTCGCAATGTCGTAGCTTGGCGAGATGGCCATAGACGAAATGTTGTGGGAGTGGTAGATGATGGTCCCGATTTGTTCATGTGTCCCAGTATCCCAGAGTGAGAGCGATAAATTAGCGGAAGCTGCGATGATTCTGTCGTTGTGGCCCATCGCGATACACCTTGGATCGTTGTTGCTGTGAATGCGCCATGTTGCGAGCGTTTTCTTGGCAGACGCGTCGAGACAGTGAATGATGCCACGTTTGGACAAAGCAAAGAGGCGGTTGGAGTCGTTCGCCCAAGCGAGTGATCCGTTATTAGCGGAGCCGACACGAATCGGGAAATCTACAAGGAGACCACCGTCGTTGCTGTCGTAGATCCGAACAGACTCTTGATCCCATGTGGCAGTAGCGATGAGTCGCATGTCAGGTGAGAACTTGACCGCGAGCACATAATGGTCGTGTTCGAAAGGGCCTAGAAGTCGCTCGCCCGCGGGAAAAGACCAGACGTTGAGCATTTTGTCGTACCCTCCCGTCGCGATTTTCGTCCCATCAGCCGAGATGTCGACTGCAGGCATCGCTCCGCCATCTTTTTTGAACTTGTTCACCATCTCGTGGCTCTTCGCGTCCCAGACGATCACTTGACCAGTACGCGTCCCACCCACGATCCACTGGCTATCTTGTGACACTGCCAGGTCCCAAACTTCACTCCCAGCGTTGTCTGCAAGGTTCCCCACCTCCTTGCCATCCTCCACTCGCCATTGTCGAATTTTCCTTTCCCTTCCCCCGCTCACGATATGATCCCCATCAGCAAGAAAAGCAATCGCATATATCTTATCTTGAGCATCGATTTCGATCGGATTCACGTCAGTTGCCACAATGGAGGTGGAGCTTTCTCCATTCGATTCCTGAATATCAATCAATATATCACTTTCGTTGATTGCCGATACTCGCACCTGCTGAACGCCGTCCAAGGATAGTGGGCTATCCACTCCATTCGACTCTGTTGCTCTCGTTAGCGCCGTTCAAAGTCATTGATGCATCGATGGCTTGCCTCCGTACTAGTACTCACCATTCCTCTTTCTTGAGCGCAACTGGGAAATCATACTGGATCAGGTTCAAGTACAAAGAGGATGTCTGACTATTTACTCTCGGTACGCTTTCACTGGCATAGCCTAGCACACGTGCACCCTCATCTACTCTCACGCAGTCACCTTGGGGCCTGGGGCCTGGGCGCTGATACAATTATCTCGCTCGCCTTTATGCACACGTGACACCGCTATCAAGTTTGTGGGGTTTCTCGAATCTCGATGAGAAAAACATGACCTAAGAAAATTGTAGACCAACTTCAACTGACGTACCCGAGAGGCAACTCTTCACCATTGTACCCGTTGGTTGATCATCCTTCTGATCGTGTGCTTCGAATCTACTAACGCTTGAACATCTTCAGGAGACATGTCGCTCACCCAGACTCGACGTGCACTCGCCACCCACTCACATTTTTTTCACACCGATCATCCTGAAGATGGAACCGCCGCTGGTCCGCCGGTATGAGATATGTTCGACATTCTAGAGGATGCAGAGCGCGGAAGTGAGAAATGATGGGCGATGCAGAACCTGGTATAGACGCAGCACGTACGGTGGTATCCCGTTTACATATCGAGCGGGAAAAATCAATTTTGGGTATACTAACAGCAGCCACGACCGCAAGCCTTGACAGCGGCGCAGAAGGGGAGAGAAACAGATGTACGCGACCTTTTGTGGTGGTGACCCCCGGAAGTTGACTGCTTACTTGCTGCGATTGCCAAGCCTCTCTTCATCTCGACCGTCTGAGTCGCTACGACTCACATGCCTACTAGTCTGGTGACTATCACATGCCGCCCCATTCTCCAAACCGGCTGGAGCGACTTGGTTGACCTTTATGGTGACGTCCCTAAAGTCTGACCAGGCGACAGCATTCACGACGGACGTTGCACACTAGGTCCATGCTCGTAGAAGGCATGCGGTGATCGCGACGAGAAGCACACAATTTATATCCCTTGTCGGAATAGTTGCGCACACATACATCTCTTGTCTTTTGTTCTCTGGATGATTTCACCACCGTTGGCGGTGAGCATCCTCGCTATGTCTAATGCTAGTATTAATGATCAGTGGTCCATCTATGTTGAAACGTCAGTGGACATCTATCTGATCAGTTGCTCGACCTCGCACAGACCAGGATTTCGTGTCATAGCTCGTTGCTCACGACGGATACATTAATGCAACGGCGGCGGTCAAAAACATACAAGGGGCTTTATCCTGTCTACATAACACCCACGGCGTGGTTAGTCACAGACTCGATCACATCGATTGATTAAGGGAAAGGGGCGTCTGGTTCCATGAAAGGGCGCAACGCGCGCACGGCAACCTCGGTGAGTCTTGAGTAAATACTAGACGTGCTCCTCGTTCATGAGCTGTACAACCCACCACGAGGCCTCACATGTTGAACGAGAAAGGATGATCTGCGGAACTTCCAGACGCCGAATCTCAGTCCCACCCAAGTCTTGAGTGGAAAGATGGGATGGAGCTCAAATATAATCAATCGAGGTAACGGCGATACGACGCAAGATGAGACAAGCCCGCGGTGCTACATTTCACCAGAACAATACCGAAGAGCACTATGCTTCCCTTGAACTGCACGATGCTGTCTTGCATCTCCGACCTGACAGGGCTTTCGTGGCGGTGCCCCTCTTCCGCGTCAACGTTTCAACATTAATATTGGTCTAATGGGCCCGCATCCTGCCAGCAGAGGGTAAGTAATTATTATGCAGCTTCTCATGTTCCCCCGAATCGCAGGTTCCTATGAGATATGGGTCCCTTCCACGACGTTCTCGCAGGTGTTCTCGTAATTCTATCAACACAGGGGTAATCTGAGGTGAGAACATGACCAAAACCTTGCTTCGTATATTCAAGCATTCTCATTCATCCTTTGACATGCGAACATGTTAATATCCAATCATATCTTATGTTTTAAATGCCTAACTTAACTTCTGACGTCTACCACTTCTCAAAGGAAGTATGTTCTTTTCTCTTGTCTCGTACCTCTCGCTGATTCAGTGCCCCACCCTCCTGGACCACGACTTACCAAGCCGTGACCCTAATGTTATCCGCCTGCTTGCGCCCTCGGCACTCTACCTGATTATCATTGACCTCGATAAAGACCTCCTTGAGCGGTATGATTTCTTCCACAGGTCCCCAGCTCATTTCGGTCCGACTTCACATATCTAACAATTTACCATTCGACATCCATCTGCCCTTTCAGGTCCTCGTGCGGAACAGCGCAAAGACTTGGACGACAAGCGCTCGGGGTTAGATGCGACTCCGTCACTCCGAGTCGCAATGCACGTTTCCGAGAGCGGAAACTTGAAGTCACTCTCTGGAGCTCAGTGACGCTCGACATCAATACTTTGTAGGAGACACATGGTCTCTCGTAGGCAGACCCTTCAGTAAGAAGACTGTTGTTCCTGTTGTTCCTACTCTTCTAACTTGGGGCCTGGCAGTCGCGGATCAAAGGGGTTGCTTAGTCATTCAATCGTTGCGCTCTCTCTCAGACCTTTGTCCGTGATATTCATTGAGGTAAGTATGTAATTGGGATTGTGGATTCGGAAGCCTTGATATAAAATGTCCAAGAGGACCGACTCTTCCATGGACCTGAGATACGCCAAACGCAGAGTGACCCCGAGTCCTCCTCTCCCTCCCGAACTCTGGCTTTGTATCTTTCACCACGCCACCCACGTCCCAGGGACACTCATCCCCGACATCTACGACAATGCCGACATTTTAGGTCCCATTTTACCAAAACGTACCACCCTGCCATCCGGGAAGCTCTCCTCACCAAAGCGCCCTCGTCCGTGTCTGCAGAGAATGGTGGCACCTCGCCGTGCCAATACTCTACCAGTCTGTTTACATCGGCAGGGTGCGCTGCCTGTATTCGCTTTCTAGCACCCTGGCGCGTTCCGCCGAGGGCAAGGGCACAGTCGTGAGCACGCGACCCCTCGCCTTAAAGGATGCGAACGCCGAGTGTAAGCTCCTGGCAGATCTCATCGCATGCATGCACCACCTCGCCATCTTCTCTATTGCCTCCACCGGTGCATATGCCTACTCGGATCTGCCGTCCAGTGTTCTAAACGCACTTAAGTTGCATGAGGATTCCTTGCGTGTGTTTGATTGGTCATCGGTCAACCTAGAGTTATACATCTTCCAGAGCAGGTGGCTCCTTCGCTATTGTATCCAGCTTCGCGTTCTAAATTGCCCTGAAGTGCCTTGGTGCAGAGAGACCGACCAGGTCGTTATTCCATCTACCGTGATCGCGCTCCGCTTGAGTACCTTGGTCCGGGTTGGGTCAACTCCCACTCCCAATCATAACCCATATCTCGACCGTAAAGTCCCACCTGCTCCTTTACCAGCGCTCCAAGAGCTTGTCCTTGACTTCTCCGGAGAGTGCAATTGTGACTACCTCTTCAACACGTATGGCCCCCAACTGGTCTCGGTCCACTTGTACAAACCCAATAAATTTGAGACTGAAGTCTGCCCTTCCTTGGATATGCTCGCGCAGACATGTCCCAACTTGCGTCGCCTTACCATCACCTTGAACAATGTAATGGGCTTCCCCGAGTACATGTACTCGGACCTGGACGAGTCCAGTTCCAAATCCAGTTCCGTCTCTGTGCCCATCACCAATACTTATTTAGGACTGAGAATTTACTCTTCCTCCCGCACGGATTTCAATACACTTTTCGCGTTCTTGGAATATCTGAGGCCTAGCATGCCTTCGTTGCAGGTAGTACAGCTCCTCGACGAACATTACGTTCGATGTTTGCTTAAGACTTAGCCATAGGTGCGTTGCGCTGTTTTATAGAAGCCAACGCGACAGTTCGGTTGGAAGACAAGGATGGGGTATTGTTGACAGGTTAGAGAACCTCATGTTTTCGACCTGGCCGCGTCTGTTACTGACCCCGCTATGGGTGTAATTTAGACAGATTGAAGGAACTTGGACAGCTGTAACAATCGACCATGTCAGTCAATAAGCTGTGATCCTGAACTATGAATCTTGTTTGTTCTGCAAGCGGATATACATGTACAATGTTTGTGAGTGATACTATAGAAATTTGCATTGTGACACGTGGAACCTTGAGGAAGGTGCAAGGGGCCGTGTTGTGATCCGTGGGGACTTGGAGGCAACGAGAACCCCAATTGATATTTGTCATAGCAAGACTTCATGTAATCTGTGCAACCTGCCCTCCTTTGTCGGACTACTGAAGGACTCCCATCGATAATGGACAAACGCAGAGTGACTCGGACTCCGAGTCTCCCCCCCGAACTCTGGCTTTGCATCTTTCACCACGCCACCCACGTCCCAGGGACACTCGTCCCCGACATTTACGGCAACACTATCATTTTAGGTCCAATTTTTATCAAGAAGTACCACCCTGCCATCCGGGAGGCCCTCCTCACCAAACGCGCCCTTGTCCGTGTCTGCAAAGAATGGTGGCATCTTGCCGTGCCAATTCTCTACCGATCTGTTTACGTTGGCAGAGCACGCTGCTTGTACTCACTTTCTAACACGCTGGCGCGTTCAGCCGAGGGCAAGGGCACAGTCATAAGCATGCGACCCCTTGGTGATTACACGCAACGACTAGACATTGTCATACGTGACCACGCAAAGGATGCAAACGCCGAGTGTAAGCTCCTGACAGATATCATTGCCTGCATGCCCCACCTCGCCATCTCCTTGATTGCTGCCACTACTAGCTTTACCGACTCAGACCTGTCGGAACAAATTATGGGCGCACTCCACTCCTGTACGGCGTCCTTGAGCGTGCTCGACTGGTCCTCGGCCCACTTAGAGTCTTTTCCCTCCCCGGTCGTGGATCTCCTTGCCAACTGCACCCAGCTCCGCGTTCTAAACTATCCTTGCCTGCTTGAGCACTGGCAGCTCAAACGTGTTATCCCATCTACTGTGACCACGCTCTGCTTGCGTTACTATAATACACCAACAAGCACAGCTTCCTTTGCCAAACTTAAAGCCCTCCCCATATCGGCACCCTCGGCGCTCCGAGAGCTTTTTCTTCCCTTCGGCACAGCCATCCCTCTTTGGAATCCTCTGCTGCGCCTGTATGGCCCCCAGCTCATTTCAGTCCAACTTTACTTACCTAACGATGCACTGATCGACGTATATTCTCACTTGAGCCTCATTGCGCGGGCATGTCCCAGCTTGCGTCGTCTCACCATCACCTTGAGCAATTTCTGGAACATCGCAGAGCATCATCCAATGTCTCTTCCCATCCCCGTCACTTACCTAGGACTGATATTTGAACACGCAAAGTCCCACAAATTATCTTTCTTTGCGCCCTTCACATTCTTGGAACACATGAGACCAAGCATGCCCTCTTTGCGGGTGGTACGGTTCCTGAACGAGGCCAACGTTGAGTATTTGCTCAAGAAACACGCCAAGATTGCCGTGCGTGCGTTGCGCCCTTTCATGGGACCCAACGGTGTGCCTTTTCGGATTAAGGACCAGGATGGGGTTTTGTTGACAGGTTAGAGAGCATCCTACTATCTTGTCTGTTATTGACTGTGTCACTATGCGTATTCTTTAGACAGGTTGAAGGCGCTTGGATATTTATGACCGGTCGCCCTCCTCTGAAAACATGAATTAGCAGATAAGGATAGTTTGCGAATATAGAGTTATCCACCAAGTCTGCGATACTTCCAGGCAGCGGGACGAACTTTGGCTGTGAGTTACGCAGAAATGTCTGGGACGTTCGACTTCGTGATAGTGACCAAGTGATCGATATCCGTCAGTATGTACTATGTGATTCCCTCGTCTCCAGCGGTCGCAATATTATTGTGGCTGAGAGACCATGGACTTGATGTCGTGGGAGTGGCGGAAGCTAGTCCTGATTCGCTGCTGCGTCGTAAGTAGTGTCCCAGAGTAACGGTGAGACTGCGATGACCATCATGTCGTCTTGTGCCCAACGTTTCTGTGACCGGAGAGAAGCAAAACGATCCAAGAAAGAAAAGCACACATTGGCATCATACAGTCGCGACAAAGATATTCCTTAGTCGTTCCGAAAATACTTGTAGGTCCAGAGGGAGATATAAGAAAAGGAGTCCATCATACAATATCAATCCACTACTACTGCACATCGACCGTACGTACGCTGTCCATCAACTCCTCCAACGGTGTCTCGGCTCGGATCTGAACCTTGATGAAACTGTCCGTCGCGACACGTGTGTACTGCACGCGGCTCTGGGAGGCGAGTAACAGCGCACCGAACGGCTGTCTGAGCCGAACGATAAGCCGCAGTGCACGGGCAGCCAGATCAAATCGAGGAGTGATGCCCGAGAAATCCTCGTCGATAAAAGGGCCGATCCACGGATGGATGAGCACCAGGCCCTCCATCCCTACCAAGTTGTCCTTGGTCACGATACGCACGTCACCAAGAGCGGGTGTTATCGCGTGATAGACAGGAAGGAAAGTGTCGGAATCATGTTCTGGGAGACGTTTCAGTTCGCTGAGAGGGAAGACGAGACCGGAAAGCCGCAGCCGACCAGCGACTAGCGAGAGAGGTGAGAGATTATATAGCTGCTCGTATAGCCGAGGAGACAAGGAGGGATCGGGCAGGGACGACTGCAAGGCCTTGATGACACTATCGATCTTGGCAGCTTCGATTGGCTGAGGAATGTGCGGGGGAACGACTTGATCATAAACAGTGAGATCCAAAGGGAGGTAGCTATTGTTACTGCCCGAGATCCCGGTCCAAGCGAGAATCGTGACATTGGCCGACCGTGTGAGAATGTGTTCTAAAAGACGACCAACTGCTTGGTGACCCTCGCCATATATGACTGGGAGAGCGACACTGAAGATACCGAACAAAGAGTACGCAACATCTTCCTTCCGCGTTGTTTGGCGCTTCGAAGCGAGGTACAACTTCTCGCGCACCCTCGTCAGCCCTGGCTGAAGTGTTGCGAGGGCCAGAGTAGCAAATTTGGTTGCCTGCTCCATTTCACCAAGGATGATAGGTGATTCCTTATGATTGTATATCTCCAGACCGAGGTATGGCTTCCAATCTTCTGTGTAAAATTGGATAACCTTTGAAGCAACGTACTCCTGATATGTCCACCCGCGCGTGTTCCAGATACTCTTCCACAGAGACCCAGGTTCCTTCGACTCCGAGAAAACCCCGAGAAGATGGACGATCGTCAATGCAGCACGACGATACCACTGGAACATGGCAACCACCGATTCTTGCTGAACTCCCTTGTCGCTCTGGTTAACACAACACGTATCGCTCCACGCCCACCGGAACCTGCGAGATTGCACGAGCTTGCAGAAGTTGATGAGTTTGTCGATCGTGGGGGATGTGGGTAGTCGATATATTAGGGTATTCTCGACCATTTGGAATGATGGCTCAGGTGGCTGCCACCTGTGCGAGAACATCACATATTCATAAAATTTCTCTACCTCCCTCTGGATGCGTGCACGGTCGAGCCGATTGTGGGTCGTCATGAAAGACCGCAACTCGTTGAATATGGAGTGTTGTTCGAAAGCTTCCGCTTGCATTGCCTTATCGTAGAGACGACCAGTGGTAGTGTCAATCAGTGCTCGGGGTATGTCTTGGATGGTCTGCTCGACGACCTGGCGAATCAGTGGAGTCGCGTCGAGATAACAGCCCCGCATGCCTGTTGACACGAAATCAGCCCGTCGTCTGTGCAACATGAATGAGAAAACTCACTTCGAACTTGTGGGTCACGTGAATTCTCCATCTTTGACAGCATCATCTCAAATGCGTCGAATGCCTCCCTGTAACGCCCCAGGCTATGCAATATGGTATGTTTCATTTTGTACCCTTTGTAGTTCGATGGGTCGCGTGCAGTGATCTGATTGGACAGTCAGCACCGTCAACTTAGTGTGCCGTGCGGATCAATTTATACCTGGGTGAAATTTACGAGCTCGTCCTCCAACAATCCTACTCGCGCCTTGCAGCATTTAACTATGATGTCACTGATATTTGTTACCCATCCCGCCAGCCTAAGCACACCTTCCGGATGGGAGGAAGTGAGCGACAAGATAGTGGAGTAAGCTGAAAGAGCTTCGTCATGGTTCTTGGAACTTGAGGCCTCATCTCCAATTTCCTGAAGCCTTGATACATATCGGTGCACGAATTGTGATTGAACATCTCCAATATCCTGAAGCGTTGAAGCGCATCGGTGTACGAATTCTGATAGAAGTGATTGAATATATATATTATTACAGGACAAGATTCACAAGCTCACCTTTTAGCCACGATGACTAGTTTGTTATGCCACAGATCCTCGTCCTCAGTCATCACATTTGCAATATTTTGTGCTGCATCACATATGCGACCTTCTGCGTACAATGTTTCGCACTCATGCTTCTTATCATATACACGGAGGGCACATTTGCATGTGGCAAATTGATTCCCGAGTTCATGGATGGTAAGCTCGAGCTTGTCAATTTTTCGTACAATGGATGCTGAAAACGAGTCAGAGAGTCGTCAGTCGGGGTGGTTAAAACGCACCTAAGGTCTTGTCGTATGGATTAACGTCAGCGCGTAGTGCCCTGATGGTCTGAGTTAATCGATCGAGTGAGCCCTGAGATGTGACAAGCGCGCTGCGAAGTTCCTTGCCCGATTCATCGAGATGAATGATTTTGCGATCTAATGATGGGGCTGTGAACGAAGTGGAGTTGAAGGCGGAGAGAACGCACTTGAGATTGCATTCTGTGCGCGAAGGGACTTGGTCATTTCACTGAGGTCTGTCTTTTCCTCGTAGGACGTAGCAAGCTTGGAACGGAGTTCTGCAATAGTTTTCTCGAGATTCGCTATATCGTCCTCTGGTGGAAACGAATATCAACACAGCCGCTGGAGTCATTCAGATAATAAGCACACTTTGATGCGCGTCCCTAGCACGGAAAGCCATGACCATGTTGTAAATATCCGGTTTTTCTGTCTTCAAGCGACGGATTTCGCGCTCCAAGAGTATCTGTGGAAAGGACAAATTAATAAGGACACGTACACGGGCAGCGTAACTTACATTGTCGCGGTAGGGTGAAGGAAGAATGTCACAAAGATTCCGCAGTGTCATGCCGTTGGCTTCACCGGTCGCAATGGTGCAGCTTGGCGAGATGGCCATGGACCAGATGAAGTGGGAGTGGTGGATAACGGTTCCGATTTGTTGATGTGTCTTAGCGTCCCAGAACGAGAGCGACGAATTAGCGGAGGCTGCGATGATTGTATCGTTGCATGCCAGTGCGATGCACCTTGGTTTATCGTCGCTGTGAATGCGCCATTTCGCAAGCGTCTTCCTGGTGGACACGTTGAGACAGTGAATGTTACCCTCCATGGACAAGGCAAAGAGGCGGTTGGAGTCACTCCCCCAGGCGAGGGATCTGTTGTGACCCGAACTGACCCGAATGGGAAAGTCTGTGAGGAGGTGACCATCGCTGCTGTCGTAGATGCGAACAGACTCGCGAGTCCAGGTGGCGGTGGCGATGAATTGTCTGTTGGGAGAGAATTTTACTGCTGCCAAGTCGTGGTCATGTTTGAATGGACCGAGGAGTCGCTTGCACGCAGGAAACGACCTGACACTGAGCGTGTCATCATCCGATCCGGTTGCGATTTTCGTCCCATCGACTGAAATATCCACCGCGCGTATGTGATCATCGTGTAGTTTGAACACGTTCCCCTTCTCGAGGGTTTTCGCATCCCAGAAGATCACTTGACCACTCCCCATCCCAGACACGATCCACTTGCCATCTTGTGTGACTGCCAGGTCCCAAATAACACTCTCAACCTCCTTGGGCTCCCCCACCTCCTTGCCATCCTCCACTCGCCATCGTTAAATCTCCTCATTTCCTCCGCTCACGGCATACTCCCCATCATCAAGAAAAACGACGGAATATATCTGACCTTGCAGAGCAACTATTTCGATTGGATTCGCGTCAGTTGCGACATTGGAGGTGGAGCTTTTTCCATTCGATTTCTGAATATCCGTCAGTACCTCTCTTTCGTTGGCTGCCGATGCACCCACCTGCTGACCACCGGGCTCTGTTTGCTCTTGTCAGCGCCACTCATCGACGGCCTGACCCATGTACTACTCACCATTTCTCTTCTTTGAGCGGAACTTGGAAAGCATACTGATTCAGGTTCAAGTACAAAGAGAATGTCTGGTCGTTCCACGCTTTTTCCCCTCTCACGCACTGCTGTCCGGCACCCTGGGCGCTTGTTCTCACTCGCTTTTATGCGCATGTGCCATCACCTTGTGGTTCACGCCCAGGATGGTTTCTCTCATCTCATTTTGACATTTTTCGTCAGATGCTTCTCCGTGAAGCCGTGCTTCAGCGTCAGTATCTGATTGTTATCTCTCGCAGAACTGGTGCCAGTGATTCCCCGAATTGTAGATCTAATGATAGTGGGCTCAGTCGAGAGTAGTAGAACGACTGTATTATGTACCTAATGATAGTGGGCTAGGTACATGGTTAGCAATTAGATAGTAACGAGTGAACGGGTTGCATACCTCAGTCGAGAGTAGTAGAACGACTGAGGAATGCGCGAGACAATACGAAGCTGTAAGTAGCGTGTGTCGCGGGAAAAATGTACCGAAAAAGGAAA
>JBBPPG010000457.1:0-23734 GCA_038091855.1 Leccinellum luteum | reverse complement strand
AGACGAAAAGCAATGGGTGCCAAGTTCACCTTTTCCCTCGACGAACCACTGGCATGGGATGCGCTACTTGCTCAGGTGTTGTCGAAGATCTCCGTCGCTCTCAACCCCCGTTCGTGAAGCCGGATTGCCTGGTAGCTTGAGATCGCAGCTGATTATTCGATTGGGCATCGTTTCGATACGACTAAGTACTAGGGTAGCTACAATTTTGTAATCACGAGTCGCGACACGACTGCCAATAATTACCAAAACCGCTGTAGAACCCGGCAAAAGCTCGTGCTAGCTCGTTTTGGTCGACAAATGCAGTTTTTGCTCCAATCGGAGACCACAAAAGACCGACGAAAGAGACGTCAAGCGATTACGTTACAAGCTCGATAATTTTTTTCATCGGAAACATCTTGATACATCCTTCATGCAATCCCCGAATCTCCTCCTCTCGGGCCCGCCACCGCTCCTTGCGCAGCTCAGGCAGCAGACCGACGAGTTTCTGTCCGCGATAGTTAAGGCGAACTATAACACCCAATTTGCCCAGGCTGCACCCGAACTCGCCGAATTTCGTTGTGTCACGGCCAATCTGGTCAGCGGAATGGACAATGATTCCCTTTCCAACTTATTTCGAAAAACGGTTCACTTTACAACTTACGACGCATACGCACCATTTGTCGCAAAGTTACGCGAAAAACCGTGCAAAGCAAATTCCATAGTCGACTTGCTTGCCCCTGGACTACCAGATTACATCGCAGTCACCAGCGCCACGTCCGGTGCTCCTCCGAAATTCTTTCCCAAATATGACTGCTCGTCCATTGCGGCATCTTCGGATGCTGGTTGGTGGAATATCTCTGATACTAACCGGAGGCGCACTACATTGCGCTTACTAAATTTTCGGAGTAATCAAATGGATGTCGTTGATGAAGAAAACTGTCCTGTCAAGAAAATTTATTGGTGTGCTATGTCAAATATAATGTCGAGGAATGACTTGAAATTGAACCCCGAACGTGACGAAGAGAGGATGGGAACGTTCGGTATGATCCACATTATGCAGCATCTTTGTTATCTTGACATGTCACCCCTCTAGTACTCGACCACGCTATACCACATGCAGCCGCATTTATAAAGAAATGGCGGTCTTTCCTCCTTATACATGCACTGTTTGCGGTCGCAAACAGATCCCTTGAAACCATGTCCACGATATTCATCAGTACGTTTGTGGACATGGTACATTATCTCGATGTGGAGTTCGACCTGGTGGTCGACTGTATCGAAAATGGCACTATTCCGAGTCTGGATGGAGTAGAAAAAGTTCGGCATTATCTGGAGGTCTGTTCATGTTATTGAATGTATACTAGATTCTGAATCGTGATTTAGCCAAATCTTTTGCCAGATCCCGAACGTGCGGCGGAGCTGCGCAGCCTTGGTCGCCCCTCTAGTCGTCCAGGTTGGTGCAGTCACGTCTGGCCGAAGTTGCGTTCGGTTGTTGCTGTTGCCAGTGGTTCATCCGCATCGTCTGTCCCACTGGTATGTTTGTAATTCTCATACTTATCTCTCTCACCCTATTGATCACTGTGAAGGCTCAATGGTATCTTGGTCCCAACATAGATATATGCCCTCGTCTCTATGCAAGCACAGAGGCTTCAAAGATCGGGTCACCTTACAATCCACAGGAGTCAAATCTGTACAAGTTGTTGACAAAACGAAACATAATCGAGTTTCTGGATATAGAAAAGAGCAACGACTCGATCTGTTCACTCTCGCAACTCGTAGGTCGGAGTTTGTTGTGAAACGACGCTGGTTACTAATCCACACAATCTAGTGGGGGGTTGAAGTGGGGAAACGATACGAAATCGTAGTAACGAATCCTGATGGTCTATGGCGTTATCGTCTTGAAGATGTAATTGAGATCGCCGGGTTTGACCCAACAGATGGCATTCCCATTATAAAATTCATTGAGCGCCGCAAGTAAGCATTTACATATGCCCGGAATCCTTCCAGTGACCAACTTGTTGGCAGCGTGATCATGGCAATCGAACAGGTCATGTTCACAGAAAATCAACTAAGAGCTGCAATCTCGTCCGCACCTCTTGTGAATGTCGTCAATTGGACTGCCACGATCGACGATCGCTGTGCGCCTAGGACGATTGGATTCTTTGTCGAGCTTGCCAGTGGTGAGAGTGAACCTTGGCAGATTTCATTCTGCGTGCACCTCGCTTACGAACCACATATTTTTGCTATAGTATGTGACATTCCACTAACTGCCCGGGATCAGGTTTTGGATAAGCTCATACAATTAAAACCGCGCGTCTCCGCGCGTCTTGAGACTGAACAGTTCCGCAAACCGACCATTCGGGTAGTCCAGCCCGGGACGTTCAGCGACTTTTGCCAGTTAAAACTTGACGAGGGCGGCAGGAATATTGGACAGATCAAAGTGCCAGTCGTGCTGCCCAAGGCTGAGTACGTGACATGGTTTTCGAACCGGGTCGTGCGCGAGTTGTGAGTCCCGTCGTGCGCTTTTTTTATGTTATTTATCTCAGAATGGCGTCGGCCTGTGCGACTTTTGATCCCCAATTTATCCCCCTTTCTTGTCGGTCCAAGCAACCAACTTGTCATGTTTCATAAGGTTACCTCAGTTCGATTAAAGAATTGTGCTAGCAGATCTAAACACTGGTGCTCCACGTGATCATCGTGCTCGCGAGATGCTCAATTAGTTCTTCTGCTAAGAGTATGCAGCAGATATCGCTGTCACTGGGCCGTCGGCTTCGGACTCGGTGCGCGCGACGACCGCTGCAGGCTTCACCTGGGGCCACTGAGGTGATCGCGCACAATAATGGATAATGATAAAAAGCATCAGGAAAGAGGTTTTTGAGCACATGTCAAGCAAGGTTTCTGCCAACGGCAGGTGGCATTCACGAGTACATGTACAGGAAGTGTAACCCTCTTCCTTGGTCGAACTTGCCAAGTTTATGAAAAGAAGCAGTGCACGATGCCCAAAGCTTGCCCAGCGGCACAGCTTATCTTCCCTGGAGGGTCGGAGGATTAGCTTGGCATCCTGCATATGAGGAGTCGGCACAGAGCCATCATTGACGAGATCTTTGGCAACGTTGCTACTGCTTCTCGATTTCAACGAGAGAAGCGGTCTGCGGCCATGTATAAATCATGCTGGGCAATGACTATTTCGAAGGACCACGTAGAAGTCTCGAGCGACCAACACTCCATAGAGGAAGTGCGGCGGTGCATGCTTGGATGGCAAGTCTAGGGTTAATTGAGTGACGCTTCTTACGACCCATGCCTGGACGAACGGGCAGATGGTATTTGAAGGAGGAAAAGAAAACAAACCGAACCGAACCGAACCTTGTAGACATACTCTGAATGGACGCTCAAGTATTACGTTGGTTGTGAAAGAAGATGAATCAATGAATACTAACCTGCAGGTTCACGACATAGAGATAGTACTTACCTATGCCCAGGGGAGTGCAAGGTAGAGACTGACCAACGGTCAAGCTTTCGAGAATCAAGCTCAAGCTTCAAAGTTTCAGGATCCAGTCCACATAGGAGATGCCAAAATAGAAGACGCAGCCGAGCTGGTTGATGTACATCATCTTGACCTTTGCATCAAGAGGGTGTTGCCCATTGTTTCGTGTTTCATCTATCTTGGCTAGTTCAACGTATATTACAAACCATGACGAGCCCGCAAAAAGGTATGTGTATTCATGATTTAAAACAAATACAGGTCGATCCAGCTGACGCAGAGCCACTTCAGACATACCAACCATGGGACTCACAGCTCGCGCACGACCCGGTTCGAAAACCACGTCACGTATTCGACCTTCGGCAGCACCACTGGCACTTTGATCTGCCCGTGGTTTCCGCTGCCCTCGTCAAGTTTCAACTGACGGAAGTCACTGAACGTCCCAGGCCGAACGAGTCGAATAGTCGGTTTGCGGAACCATTCGACCTCAAGACGCCGGGAAATACGGGGTTTTAATTGTATGACCATATCCAAAACCTGATCCGAGGCAGTCAATGCGAGGTCAGATACTAAAGAAAAATCATGTGGTTCGTGAGCAAGATGCACGACAGAGTAAATATACATGCAGCTCACTCTCGTCACTGGCAAGCTCGATAAAGAATCCAATCGTCCTAGGCAGCCAGCGATCGTCGATCGTCGCAGTCCAATCGACGACGTTCACAAGAGGTGCAGACGAGATTGCAGTTCTCAGTTCAGTTTCTGTGAACATGATTTGTTCGATTACCATGATCACGCTGTCAATGAGTCAGTCAACGAAAGGACCCTCGGCATACGCGGATGCTTACTTGCGGCGTTCAACAAATTTCATGACGGGAATACCATCTGTTGGATCAAACCCGGCGATCTCGATTACATCTCCCAGCCGATAACGCCATAGGCCATCAGGGTTCGTTACGACGACTTCGTATTGTTTTCCCACCTTAACTTCCCACTACCATATGGATTAGTGACTGGCCTTGTTTCACAGCCAGCTCCGACTTACCAGTTGCGAAAGTGAATGGACCGAATCGCTACTCTCCTTGCTGTTCTTTTCAAAATTCAGAAACTCGATGATGTTACTTTTTGTCAACTTGTACAAGTTCAATTCCGGTGGATTGTAGACGGTCCCGATCACTGGGGTTTCTGTGGATCCATAGTTACCAGAACATATATCGGTGTTGGGACCAAGATACCATCGAGCCTGCACGGGAACCATGAGGATATGTAGATGAGAGAGACACGGATCGTAAGCGCACCAATGGAACATATGATGCGAATGAACCGCTCGCATCACCAATAACCAAACGCAAGTTAGGCCAAACATGACCACACCAACCTAGACAACTAGAGGGGCGACCGAGACCCCGCAGCTCCGCCGCGCGTTCGGGATCTGGCAAAAGATTCGGCTAATCACGATTCAGAATCCAGTATGTCATCCAATAGCTTGAACAAACCTCCAAATAATGACGAACTTCTTCTACCCCGTCCAGAATCGGAATAGTACCATTTTTGATATTGTCCACCACCATGTCGAACTCCAGATCGAGATAGCGTACCATGTCCACAAACGTACTGATGAATACCATGGACATAGTCTCAAGAGATCTGCTTCCAACTGCGAACAGTGCATGTATCAGAAGGAAAGAGCGCCAATTCTTTATAAATGCGGCGGCATAAGGTGTGGCGTGGTTGAGTACTAGAAAGGTAACATGTAAGGATAACAAAAAGGTCGGAAATTTTGAATTATACCGAATGTTCCCATCCTCTCTTCGTCATGTTCAGGGTTCAAATTCAGGACATCTCTGAAGCGCATAGCTGTCACAGAACAGAGATAGATTTTTTTGACAAGACAGCTTTTATCATCTTCGACTCCCATTTGATCAGTGCAGAGATGTCTTATGCACGCCGTAGTACGTTTCCGGTTGGGATCAGAGATATAGCACGTGCCAGTGTCCGACGATCCCAGGATAGACGAGCAGTCATATTTAGGAATGAGTTTCCGAAGAGAACCGGTCGTGGTGCTGGTACCTGCGATGTAATCTGGTAGTCCAGGAGCAAGCAAGTCGACTATAGAACCTGCTTTGCACGGTTTTTCGAGTAACTTTGCGATCAATGGTGCGTATGCTTCGTATGTTGTGAAGGGAACCGTTTTCCGAAAGATGTCGGAAAGCGAATCATCGTCTAATCTGCTGATGAGGTTGGCCGTTGCTCGACGAAAATCGGTAAGCTCGGATGCAGCCTGAGCAAATTGGGTGTTATAGTTCGCCCTGACTATCCCGGACAGAAACTCATCAGTCTGTCGCTTGAGCTGCGCAAAGACCTCTGGTGAGTTTGAGAGCAGGAGGTTTTGGAGCTGCATGGAGGTTGACTTGAATGAAGTTGAATCGAGCTTTTCGGTACTGTAAGTAAAAGCACCCATTGTGGAACTTATAAATGCCTGTGGTACCGAACAAGCTAGGTTACCTTGTTCGGCACGATGCATACACGATGCACGGAAAATTTTGGTAATACCGGACTTACCGTGCTTTGAGCGCTGTATGTGTATCCCACCATATGTGGACGGTACGCTATCTCGATCTGGAATTCAACATGGTGTGGACAATATCAAAAATGGTACTATTCCGAGTTTGAATGGGGTACCAGAAGTTCGGCATTATTCGGAGGTTTGTTCAAGTTATTGGATGGCATACTGGATTCTGAATCGTGATTAGCCAAATCTTTTGCCAGATCCCGAACGCGCGGCGGAGCTGCGGAGTCTCGGTCGCCCCTACTATGCTACGTTGGTGTGTTTATCCCTCCCATGCGTGCTGACTCAATTGTATCTTGGTCCCAACACTGATATATGTTCTGGTAACTATGATTCCGCGGAGGCGTCAGTAATCGGGATAGTCTACACTGGAGTTGAGCATGTATTTGACAAAAAGCAGGATCACCGAGTTTCTGGTTATTGAAAAGAGTGGAAAAGAAAGTAGCGACTCGGTTAATGCACTCTCGCAACTCGTAGGTCGGAGCTGGCTGTGAAGAGATACCAGTCACTAAGCCACATGGTAGTGGGAAGTTGAAACGATATGAAATTGTGGTAACGAACCCTGATTTATCGTCTGGGAGATGTGATCGAGATCGCCAGGTTTGACCCAACAGATGGTGTTTTCATGAGGTTTCGTTGAGCGCCTATTCACAAATGCCCAATATGCTTTCGCTGACAATACGTGACATGCCTGTCGCTAGCGTGATCATGCGATTCCATAGTTTCGTGCTCAGGAGATCTGCGTCTACGTTGTCGTCAATCCCCTCCCAGCTGTGCGTGGGTGGAGGGGAGTCGGGATCATGGAAATCGCATTCGAGATCCAGCAACACGGTCTCAAAGAACGCGCGCGCGGGCTTCCCGATGACCGTTACGGACGTTCACGCGGCGTCCTCAGGCTCGAGCGCGAGCACGAAAGGGCCTGGGCCAAGAGGTCGGAGGCTTCGATATAGCGTGCGTTGTGCAGAGCGATGAGGGGGGCGTGGTGGGGGAGCGGGTTCGGGTCGGGTGATGTCACGCCGCCCGGGGTGGTGAGCTTGGGATACCATGGTCGGCATCTCGGGGTTGGTCCTCACCAACGAGGATCCGGAAGGCTCGGTCATGGGTGTGATGTGGTGAAGGAGAACGGTAGAGGATGCGCTGACCCAAACTTGAAGGAACTCGGATGGGTAGAGGGTGGCGCCATTACAATGGGATCGCGATCGCAGTTCAGCGACAACAGTACAGGACGTGCTGGGCAACAAATGCAAATTTCTTGACAGGTGTGATGGCGGGAGTGGAAACGAGATGACGGTGGGTCCATTGTAGACCGCGTAGGGAGATGGCGAGACGGGACGAGGAGATGGTGAAACGGGAGGAGCGACATCGCTCGATACAGTACAACGCGACCGACTCCTTGTATATGTAGACTTAGCATGACAGCCAACTCGTTCATGCTTGTGTATACCCTAGTTTGTGACGTACATACCACGTGCTTGCACTTGAGAAGATGCCTCGGTTACGTGTTCTACTTTTGCCTACCGTACTTCTGTGACCGATGGTGTCAACTATTCATCAATTCCTAGCCTATGTTTCGCGAGTGCACCACTTTCACTTGGGTTATGTACGAACACGATTTGAAACAAATCCAAGTCGGTCTAGCCGATACCAGACCTCGTCAGCAACGCCAACCACGGGGGAACAAATCATTCAAAAACCATACCCACGATAAGCCTCACAGCTCGCGCACGACCCGGTTCGAAAACCACGTCACGTATTCAGCCTTGGGCAGCACAACCGGCACTTTGATTTGCCCGACGTTCCCGCTGCCCTCGTCGAGTTTCAACTGCAGAAAGTCGCTGAACGTCCCAGACCTGACGAGCCGTATAGTCGGTTTGCGAAACTGTTCGGCCGCGAGAGCTGAAGAAACGTGTCGGTTTAATTGTGTCAACGCATCCAGAACTCGATCCGGGGCACTGAACATAAGATCGGAGACTAAGGAACAATACATGATCTTGTTAGCAAGATGCACAACGGAATGAATACCAGGAAAGGTTACACTCGTTACCGGCAAGCTCGACAAAGAACCCAATAGTACTAGGTATCTGTCGTTCGTCGACCGTTGCGGTCCAACTGAAGACGTTGACAAGAGGTATGGACGAGATAGTAGAGGACATTGCATCCCTCAGCTCTTTCTCGCTTAGCTTTACACTATAGAATCGCATGATCATGCTGGCGACGGGCTGGTTAGCGAAAGTATGTTGGTCATTTTTAAATGCTCACTTGCGGCGCTCAACGAATCGGATGATGGGAATACCATCTGTTGGGTCAAACCCGGCGATCTCGATCACATCTCCCAGACTATAACGCCATAGACCGCCCGAGGTCGTTACCACGAGTTCGTATCTTTTCCCCGCCTCAGCTTCCCACTACCATTTGAATTAGTAACCGACCTCGTTTTACAGAAAGTTTCGACCTACCAACTGCGAAAGTGAACTGACCGTGTCACTGCTCTTTTCGATATCCAGAAACTCGATGATGATTCTTTTTGTCAACTTGTACAGGTTCAACTCCCGTAAATTGTACGGTGACCCGAGTGGCGTCTCTGTGGCACCATAGAAACCAGAGCAAATATTAGTGTTAGGACCAAGATACCATTGAGCCTCCACAGAAAACATCAGGGTGAGTAGATAACAGACGCCGATCGTACACGCACCAATGGAACATATGATGCAAATGAACCACTGGCAATACCAGTGACTGAACGTAATTTCGGCCAAACATACCCACACCAACCTGGACAACTAGAAGGACGACCGAGACTGCACAACTCCGCCGCACGTTCTGGATCTGGCAAAAGGTTCGGCTAATCACGCTTCAAAATCCAGTATGCATCCAATGACTTGAACAAACCTCCAAATAATGACGAACTTCTTCTACCCCGTCCAGAATCGGAATAGTACCACTTTCGATACAGTCCACCACCACGTCGAACTCCAGATCGAGATAGCGTACCATATCCACAAATGTACTGATGAACAGCATGGACATAGTCTCAAGAGATCTACTTCCAAGTGCGAACAGTGTATGGATAATAAGGAAAGAGCGCCATTTGTTTATAAATGTGGCGGCAAACGGTACAGCGTGGTCGAGTACTAGAAAGGTAACATGTCAGGATAACAAAAGGGTTGGATAATTTTGAATTATACCGAATGTTCCCATCCTCTCTTCGTCATGTTCAGGGCTTAAATTCAACACGTATCTCGTGCTTAAAGCTGACATGGAACAGATATAGATTTTCTTGACAGGACGGTTTTCATCATCTCCAATATCCATTTGATCAACGTCGAAATTTCGTAAACACAATGTAGTGCGTCCCCGGTTAGGATCAGAGATATTCCATCGACCAGCACCTGGAGATGCCACGGTGGGCAACCGATTGTATTTGGGAAAGTATTTCTGAGCACCAGACGTGGCGCTGGAACGTGCGAGATAATCTGGTAGTCCAGGGGCAAGCAAGTCAACTACGGAGTTTGCTCTGCACGGTTTTTCGAAAAACTTTGCAACGAATGGTGCGTATGCGTTGTATGTTGTAAAGGGAACCGTTTTTCGAAATACGTCAGAAAGAGAACCATGATTTACTCCGGTAACGAGGTTGGCCGTGACTCGACGAAATTCGGTGAGCTCTGAGGCAGCCTGAGCAAATTGGGTGTTATAGTTCGCCCTGACTATCGTGGACAGAAGCTCGTCAGTCTGTCGCTTGAGCTGAGCAAGGAGCAGTGGCGGGTTGGAGAGCAGGAGATCTGGGGATTGCATGGAGGGTGATTTAAATCGAGCGGTTTCGATGAGTTACTAAGTAAAAGAATTCATCGATACTGTTGATATTGCTGCATCTGACATGGGCCACGAGGCAGTTTGTTCGGTACCAAGGCATAATCGGAGTCACAGATTGGGATAAATAGTTGTCGACTTTTTTGAGACATGCGACAGGTCACGTGAGAATGAAACTAAGTTTGGAACACCAACCACAGCGCAAGAAGTTAGAAACGCGCTCAGACGCCCGAGTTGGCATCGCGCACAACTCGACTCAAAAACCACGCTACATACGAAGCCTTCGGCAGGACGACAGGCACTTTGACCTGTCCGAGGCAGAGGCTGTTGCCGTTCTCGTCCAGCCTTAATTGACGGAAGTCGCTAAACGTTCCAGATCGGACCAGCCAAACGATTGGTTTGCCGAACGACCCGTGTGCGAGCGCCCAACTTACGTTGGAGTTTGATCGCAACAGTGCATCAAGAACGTGATCCGGCACATTGAGTGGAAGGTCGAAGACTGGAGCCCGATAGGTGTTCATGAGCGAGACACGCGAGACGATGGACACCGAGAAGTCATACCGTGATCATTGGCAAGCTCGACGAAGAACCCAATCGTGGCGGGGGCCCGTTGTTCGTAGACCGCCGCGGTCCAGTCAACGACATTCGTGAGCATTTTTTCGGCAACGGATGACATGACAGCCCTCAATTCTTTTTCAGTTATCATGAAATCCGGAAATCGAATAATCACGCTGTCAGTAGGATGGTCAGCAAACGCATGTCGGACATGAACAAATACTCACTTGCGGCGCTCGACAAATTGGACGACGGGAATGCCATCCGTTGGGTCAAACCCGGCGATCTCAACTACATCTCCGAGACAATACCGCCATAAGCCACCCTGGGTTGTCAACACGAGTTCGTACTTTGCCCCCACCTCGACCTCCCACTACGATGTAGCTCAGTGAGTTGCTCAGCCTCATGGGAAATTTTACCCACCAACTGGGCGAGTGTACTGATCGGGTCGCCGCTCTTTCTGACATCCAAAAATTCGATGATGGTTTCCTTTGTTAGCTTAAACAGGTTCAGATCCCGCGGGTTGTAAGGCGACCCGATCACAGAAGCTTCAGTGCATCCGTAGTAACCAGAGCATATATTCGTGTTGGGACCAAGATACCATTGAGCCTCCACGGTAATCGTGAGGACGGAGGCGACAAGTATACGGATCATAGACGTACCAATGGAACAGATGATGCGAATGAACCACTGGCAGCACCTTGGATCGAACGCAAGCATGGCCAAACGTGGTTGCACCAACCTGGGCAGGAAGATGGACGACCGAGAGTGCGCAATTCTGCCGCACGCTCCGGGTCTGGAGAAAGATTTGGCTACCCATCAATCAGTTTCTGGTATGCATTCAGTAGTTTGAACAAACCTCAAGGTAATGCCGAACTGGTTCTACCCCGTCCAGATGTGGGATGGTACCGTTTTCGATGCAGTCCACCACCATATCGAACTCCGCATCAAGATAGTACATCATCTCCACGAACGTGTTAATGAATACAGCGGTCATGGTCTCAAGGGATCTGCTGGCAACTGCAAACAACGCATGTACGAGGAGGAAGGACCGCCATTTATTTATAAACCCGGCGGCATATGGTGCAGCGTGGTCGAGTACTAGAAAGGTGACATGTCAGCAAAACAAAGGCTGGATAATCCGCATCATACTGAATGTCCCCATCTTCTCCTTATCTTTCTCAGGGTCCAAATTCAACTTCACCCTCCGAACCATTGCTGATCCAAGGGCGAGGTAGATTGACCTAGTGGAGCAATGGTCTTCGTCCTCAACATCCATTTGGTCGCACCAGAGGCACCACATGTCCAGTGTGGTGCGTTTACGGAGAGGATCGGGTGCCGCCGGAGAGTCCGAGGATCTCAATTTGTGAAAGAAATTGTAGCCGAGAAAGACTTTTGGAAGACCACCTGACGTCGAGCTGGATTCTGCAATATAATCTGGTAGTCCGGGAGCGAGCAAGTTGGCTAAATCACTCGCTTTGCATGGTTTATCCAAAAGCCATGCGGTGAAGGGCGCATATGAGTCGTAGGTTGTGAAATGAACCGTTTGTCGGAATATGTCGGAAAGCATGCCATCATCCGTATCATCGGTGGGGTTAGCTGTCGCATGACGAAATTCGGCGAGCTCAGATGCCGCCCGAGCAAACTGGGTACTACAGTTTGTCCTGACAATCTTGCACAGAAGCTCGTCGACCTGCTGCCTCAGCCGTTCAGAGCAGAACGGTGGGTTGGACGAAAGGAGACTGGGGGGATGCATGAGTCCTGACAAAGAAGGGTCGTTCTGCAACCGAACCTTCCTGGACCTTAAGTAACTTATCTGGGGTGGTATACTATCCCAAAGAACGTCAGAGTTCCTGGCATCGGCCGACAGAGAACTTCGTTTCCTTAGTAAGAGGTCCGACCGAGATCTGATATGGAATAAGAGTTACTTTTTTGCGCAGTTATCAAATTTCCGGGAGATATCATCTTGTATAACCTAACCTCAAACTGGCTTCGTGCATTTTCTGCCATCGGTGATAGACGAAGAAGGGGCTAGCATGATCAAGCGTTGATCGGAGACATGCAACTTCCATATGGACCAGATGCAGTGGAACCCGAACTTGAAAATTGAGCAGTAATTTCCTGAACGGCAGGAGCGAATGGATGCTCAGCAACTCTTTTTTTTCATGACCGAAAGCGCGGGCTATCCATCCAGTAATAGTACTTATGGGATAAGCACCGCAATGTTCATGTTAATCACCGGATAGACTAGGTACCTGAAGACGCTTACCTTCAGGTAGACATCAGGTCAGAGGTGACGCCGTAACAATTCAAGTGTGCGATAGCTACTTATGTGTTCCTCCAGCTTCGTTACCCGACCTCGTTAGTTCGCGAAGGACGTAGTGAAGTGTCTCGGGCGTTCCACTGATGATTTTGATATCCGTAGAATGTGACCTTGTGATGGTTCAGAATCGTTCCGTGTTCAAGTTGTTGAATGGGTGTCATCACGTGATCTGATTACTCCATATAACACGCCAATCAGTGGCAATCACGGCGACGCGCTCTTCACTTAAGACCACCACCACTAGTACTATCACACACACGCAATCTACATATTCTATTAAATGTCCGGACGCGGAAAGGGCGGAAAAGGTCTCGGAAAGTAGGTTTCGTTGTTCCTGGTATGAAGTGTCGTAGGCTGACACGGTGGCCAAGGGGAGGCGCCAAGCGCCACCGCAAGATCCTTCGTGACAACATCCAGGGAATCACAAAGCCCGTATGTATTGTAACATCTTCCTCTTCGATGTGTCTGAAGATCTGACGCCTGCCGGAACCTTCCAGGCTATTCGTCGTCTCGCTCGTCGTGGTGGTGTGAAGCGTATCTCTGGTCTTATCTACGAGGAGACCCGTGGTGTTTTGAAGATTTTCCTTGAGAATGTGAGTCACTTGGCGCTGTTGACTCGGTCCCGGTGTCTGACTCAGCATATTCCAGGTCATCCGTGACTCTGTCACTTATACTGAGCACGCAAAGAGGTGAGAATGTGTGGTATCCGGGTGCATGCTGTGCGCAGGCTGACCATCACGCAGAAAAACCGTAACCGCTCTTGATGTTGTGTATGCGCTCAAGCGCTCTGGCCGCACTTTGTATGGTTTCGGTGCCTAAATGTTGTCTTGTTACGTGTCTCGCTGTCGGTTCGGGGCAACCCAAGCAGCCTCCGACCCGGGTAACGGTAATTGTGTTCTCCTCTCGTTTATGACTATTATATTTTTGTATATCACGACTTGGTGCTATATATACAATATACAATGTTGTATGTGACGTTCTATTTGGTGAACCTCTAATTTATGCCTTTCCATCCTCGACACAGCCAGTAACCCTCAGCAGACTCAGCCCTGCTGGAGGTTGGTTTGATGTAATGTACAGCTTGGAAGTTGGGTTCCAGCAATCGTTTCCTAAACTCTTGTAATAGAGGGTGGGTGAAGTGTTTGAGTCTTAGGAGTCTTGGTCAACAACAATTATTGTGTATGATGGTTTCACCTACAAAAGTGTACCCCCTCGGTGTCGATTTGTAGCTCCATGCGGGGTATCTCGTACACATAGAGCATCCTTTGCGAAGTCGAACACCGATTGACATATATCGAGGCTGTTCTCAACATCCCGGGTCTTATATCCGGAGAAGTTGGCAGCCATATCAGAAAGGATTATGTCTGCCATCCCGGTGGGATTCTCAGAGGTGCTGAGTGTAGCTTTGACTGCGTCCCTCGCTTGGGGCATTAAGAAGTCCATCTGCATAGTGTGAACTCCGGGAATCGGGGCCATAGGTAACAAATCGACAGACACTATGACCCCCCTCCCGTACTTGGGCTTCCGCGAACTCGACGCATCCATGTCGTCTTCCGGTCCTGGTACGCGTCCTATGTGGCCGACACCCAAACCATCCCAGTCTGGCGGGGTAGAGTCGACCCATCCGAGTTTTTCTGCAACGACTTGGCTCCAACCTCCTGGAGCCGCACCGAGGTCCACGACCGCGCGGACGTTTTTCTTGGAGAGGAAGGAACCCCAGGCGGCGTCGAGCTCGAGAAGCTTGAAAGCGGAGCGGGAACGGTAGTTATTGAGCGATGCATTGCGTTGTTTGACGTACGGGTCGCGAGATTGTCGGGAGAGCCACGAACGAGATCCAGAACTCAGTTTTTTGTGGAGGGCTGGAGATGGGTGGAAGACCATGTTCAACGGGAAAGTGAATGATACTCCAATTCAGGGGCCGTGGGATTCTGATCGCTCGCCAGCTAGTCCGGTTACTACTTAGTGGAACTCGGACTCACACCACAAACCCCGTTGTAAGTTAGTACTAACACCGGACGTTGAACTGGAATGTACAAGGTAATCCGGTAGTCCAGATGCAAGTAAGTCGCCTATGGAACTTTCTACGGTGTGTATGTATCATAGGTCGTCAACTGAACCGTTTCGCGAAAAACGTCGGAAAGATTATCATATCACCCGTCCCGCTGACAAGATTAGAGGCCATCGCTCGACGAATTTCAGCAAGCTCGGATGCGGCCTGGGCAAATCAGGTATAGTTTGCCTGAGGATCCTCAGTCCGTCGCCAGGCTGGGTGTTCAAAGAACGGTCGGTTGGAGAACATGCGATTTTTGGAATTCATGGAATCGTAAGCCGAAGGAATCGAGGGTGTATTACAGGCACGTACACCTTAGACTCGGATATGCAATCATGCATCGGATCCACCACAGACCTGCTGATCTCGACTTCAATACTATTCAAGGCTCAAGTCATGTCCATAGCGTCATCATTCGTATCCACTGCGCGTTCTTTTCCCTTTCTCGATACCTTCTTTCTCTTGCGCTTAGTTGTAGAGCCGGTCACGCCATCGACGTGAGACTGCTCGACCGGGTCAACAGCAGGTGGTGCCTGGGGGGGACTTGGGTCCGCATCCATGTCCACATACATGGACGCCACCTCTTCGAAGAGATCCTGTTCTTTGCGCTCAGAAGGCGTCGGACTAGATCGTACTTTCTCCTTGAGTTGAACTTCCTTGAAGCGGATCCGTTGTTCAGTACAACCAACGTGAACTAGAGAACGCTTGTTTGGTTGCGCATCGTCTGTCTCCATTCAACGTCCTAATAGGACCATAGAAAAGAAACTCGCGCACTTTTCTCTTCCGTGAATAGGAGCTCTGTGCCTAGAAGTGTATCATGACGGCCTTTGAATATCGAGCCGGAGAGCTGCAAAAAAGGTGTTGGCGTGTCCAAACCCTTTCGTTTGCTGTGTTGTCACATAACGGACCGATAGATAGCTGAACCTGTGCTCACGATCAGTCTGTACGTGGAGGTGCTCGGAAGCAGAGTAGGTTCCACCACGCCTAGATCAAGCGTGACGTATGAAACCTCTTCCTCGTCCTCGAGATAATCCTTATCTGGTCCAAAGGACTCGACTTGGTTGTAACCCGGCACCAACATTGTAGTGGCCACTGTGTACAAACAAACAGAGGTAAATAACGACTCTTGAAAACTCGTCAGTTTGTTTTCGTCGTTTGCTCGCGTCGCGACTCGTCGAAGAAACAGTCATGTCCTCCCCAGCACCCGTTTCCGATGGCATTGGCATCGCAAACCTCCCCAACCAGGTTCGTGTTCGTCTTTATTATCATTGCAATAGACATTCAAGTTCTCTGCTCTTTAACAGAGGCACAAAATCGTCGCCAAGCACGGTGCTCACTTCACTATGATGGTAGTCGGTGCGCCCCATCGTGTTGTCGAGCCGAGCCCATGTTGAGCGTTTTCTATACAATAGGTGAATCTGGCTTGGGCAAGACCACCCTCGTCAACACGCTCTTCACCACCGAGCTGTCCCCTGCCAAAAATTACACGAGGCGCCACCACAAGCAGCTCGACAAATTGACAGAGGTCGAGATAATCAAGGCAGAGCTTGAAGAGAAGCAGTTCAAGGTCAAGCTCACCGTCATTGATACCCCGGGCTTCGGCGATTATGTCAACAACCGTGATTCTTGGTCTCCAATCGTTGATTTCATCGACGACCAACACGAGGCGTACATGAGACAAGAGCAGCAACCTCAGCGTGAGGAGAAGACCGACCTCCGGGTTCACTGTTGCCTGTATTTCATTAGGCCCACCGGACACACGTGAGTTTTAGCCACTAACGACTCTACCCCATTTTGTAAACTTGTACTGATCCGACACATAGTTTGAAACCCCTTGATATTGAGATCATGAAACGCCTTGGCACTCGTGTCAATCTCATCCCCGTCATCGCCAAGGCGGATACCCTTACCCAGAATGACCTTTTCGTCTTCAAGCAGCGCATCCGTGAGGTAATCGTTGCTCAGGGGATTCGCATTTACCAGCCCCCCATCGAGAACGATGATGAGGCTGCTGCGGAGCATGCTCGCATGCTTGCTGACGCCATGCCGTTTTCCATCATTGGTTCGACCGAGGATGTCCAGACTCCTGACGGGCGCGTCGTCAAGGGTCGTGAATACCTATGGGGTGTTGCAGAAGTCGAAAACGAGAACCACTGCGATTTCCGCAAGCTGCGTTCGCTTCTTATCAGGACACACATGCTGGACTTGATTTCGACGACTGAAGAGCTCCATTACGAAAATTACAGGCAACAACAGATGGAGACGAGGAAGTTCGGGGAGCCCAAGGTCAAGAAAGTCGACAACCCCAAATTCAAGGAAGAAGAGGAACAACTAAGGAAGCGGTTCACGGAGCAAGTCAAAGCGGAGGAGGCCCGCTTTAGACAGTGGGAGCAACATGTATGTGCGGCTATTGAGTGATAAACTCTACTGACGAAATGGCACACAGCTTATTGCGGAGCGCGACCGCCTCAACAAAGATTTGGAGATGGCTCACAGCGCCATCAAACAACTGGAGGGGGAGCTCGACAATCTCCAGGCTGGTTATGGCCGTGGAAGTGCCAGACGATGAACGTCTTAAGGCATTATATGCCATGTGTCGCCGAGTTGGAACTCCTTCTCTTTACATTGGCGAAATCTACATGACCGCGTATACCCCGCCATGCTCACGTTCCTTTCTGTTCTTGTTCTATTCTCGATGCTGGTACTTTTGTTTTCTCGCCCAGTCCTCGCCGTACGTAGGAACCCTCGTTTAGTTGATCAATCTTTTTTCGTTTGACATTCCACCTACTCTACATATATATCTTGACAATGGATTCTATCCGAGCATAACTACCTGTCTGAGACCGACCTGCTAACTTAATACTTCAAACATTTTCCACAACCAACCATCGTGTGTTCTTTGGATGTGTCTAGTGCCTTAGCTTCAAACGCGGATGTGTTAGGCGTAAGGCCACCAAGATTCAGAGGACAACGCTCTTCCCGTTCTGCATCATCATTCACCTTTTCTCAGCTTTCTATCCTCGCTTTCGTCTGGTCCGATGAGGGTCCAGCAGCATATTCATCAACCGTTACCAGCGTTACAGTCCTGCCATCAATGCATGTGTTCGTAATGTACCACTACACAGCATTTTGTTATGCTAGCGCCGAACGACCATCTCCGATGAATCCTATGCGACATCGCCTTGCAAACACGGCTACTAATAATCACACGCGCTGTTCGCTGCTTCTAGTTCGTTACTGCGACAATGAACGTGATACAAGCACTCAAAGAAACTGCGATCGATAAGGTCAACATGCCAAGTGAGTTGAACAATCTGAAGACTCAGGTTCGAACTTCGTGGGGGCTAACAATCGATCGATCAATTTACCGACGGGATATGTAGCGTTGGCTGCGTTGATACCCGTCTTGGATGAGAAAAAGACAGACATAGAAAAGATCGAGAGGAGAGAGTTTAAGTACGGCCAGAGAAACCGCCACCATGTAAGTCGACCCGTCACGTCAACTCTCTGTCGATCATCGATCATCGCTGACACGCGCCACCGGGGTACGACTTGAATTGACAGCTGGATGTTTACTACCCTCCAACCGCCTCAGTGCTCTCGACCCCAAACAGGAAGCTCCCCGTGCTCTTTTTCGTCTACGGCGGTGGGTACAACACCGGATCACGACGCTTCCCTGAGCCCTACGACATGGGATATCGTGCATTGGGCTCATTCTTTGCCGCGCGCGGTTTCCTGACTGTCATCCCTGACTATCGACTCGTTCCCGAGGTACGATTCCCTGCGGCCTCGGAAGACATCCGGGATGCGCTCCTCTGGGTCGCGGGGCATGCGGCGGAGGTAGCGGGCGCGGCGACGGACCCTGCGAGCGCAACCACGGAGCTGGATCCGGGGTACGTCTTCATACTAGCACATTCGGCAGGCGCGGCGCACACGCTCGTGCTGCACCTGTATCCGCAGTTGCGGGCGAGCTTGGAAGAGAGGGCTGTAGAAGTGGGGCTGCGGGTACGCGGGCTGGTGCTGAGCGGGAGCCCGTGGTATTTCAGCGTGCGCGGAGAGTCATTCGTGACGACGGGCCCGGTTAAGTTTTATTTCGGGGGCGAGGCGCAGCAGAAGGAGAGAGAACCGCGGGGGTTGTGGGCGGCTCTTGGGGAGGAGGACGTGCGTGGGTTCCCGGATGTGTTGCTCGTCCAGGCGGAGCGGGAGCCAGACTGGCTCAGGGTCGAGACCAAGGACATAATGGAGAAGGAAGTCAGAGAGAAGTTTGCAGCTGTCCGGAGGGAGCTACGGGAGACGTACATCGCGGCGGGGCATAACCATGTGAGCGTAAATTGGGTGTTGGGCACTGGGGACGAGGAGGGAGAGAAGTGGGGGTACGACGTCGTAGAATGGATCAAGGCAAGGTTTTGAATTACATAGCTGGATTTACTGATTTGGTTGGAAATTCAGTCACACTCCTTTCCTAAGACCGCCATCCGAACCAACGAGACGGTTATGCCATCCTGAATTCTCTGTACTGGCTGTTCAGTTCGAATGCGTAGTACCTGGCTACTGACAGTTCGCTTCCGAGGCTCAGTGCTCGGAAGCCGACTTGACGATCTCCTCATCTATCTTCAACTTCCAACGCTCAGCGATACGATCTGAACGGGCAACGAGACCACCATCCCACTTGGATGTCATTCAATTCACCTTTCGGATCCGACAATTGGGTAAGGGCACTGGTTATGAAAGCAAGCCAACTGATCTCAGGAAATTTTTCATTGAACGTCTGTATGGCACGCCATTGCAAGGTTTGCAGCATGACGTCTACTGCAAGCCGTCTGTCTGTTCCCGGTGAACCAGGCAGAAGAGGAAGACATGGAATGGCCCCCGCGCGCGACACGCTCTGGAAAGAGAAAGGACAACGACCTACAACGCACGGCTACGCTACCCGGCAACATCCGCATGGACCCCTGCCACCGCTCTGACCCAGCTCGACTCCTTCTCTGACATGATACGGGACGGAGCACCGGACTTCAATCGCATGGCTGCAAAACGTCACCAGTTCAAACGGACTCAAGCCCTCCACATACATTTGGACTTGAAGCTGTTCTTTGGATTGAAATTTGCAATCAAGCATATATATCGCTTGCTTCTGTGTCTAGTTCGTCAGTACTACGACAATGGACGTGATGAGAGGATTCAAGGAAACAGAGATTGGTAAGATCACCACGTCGAGTGAGTGTGCCTTGCTAGATTGACCAGCGACAGCACGGCTAGCAATAGGTGACTCCCCATCTTGAACGAAAGAAAGCAGGTATAGAAACAATCGAGAGGAAAGGGGCCCAGGGATCACCATTAAGCGAGTTTGACCAGTACTACGAGTCTCTGCTGATGGGCCAGCCACTCTCGGGGGAGGTGGGGGGCATTGACAGCTCGACGTTTATCACTCACCCACCGCCTCCGTGCTCTCGACCCCTTCAAGTTCAAGTTGGGGCGCGGCACGCGCCGGTTACGATAGTATTACAGTGATGTATGGATGCACTGATGGGCCGCAGGATCATTCCTTGATACTACTGACTGTTTCATGTGCTGTCCGGAAGAATTTCTGAGGAGAGGACCTACTTACCCCGGCATTCGAGCATTTATATCTTCTAACACAGATCGCGGGAGCCATAGTATCTACATGCACTGCCACGCACGTGTATATGTGGTTCGCACTCTTTGATCCGTTGTACATATAATTCATGGGGCATTTTACGCTTATTTTTTGTAGACTCATTGCTATTGTCAACGTGGAAACTAGTCTGCCTCGCGTTATCCTCTGACTAAGTAAGAGGATTCATGGAGAGGTGAGTACTTACTATCGCAGTTTAGGTCGCCTCGCTCACCGACGAGTACGGAGATGGTGGCAGTTCGGGCGTATTGCCGGATCTCAATCAACTGATGAGGAGAAATTCAACCACAGCCACAGCTTGCCTCAAACCAACTTGAAGTTGTCAATGTTCCTCTTCCCGACACTGCATGTCAGACAATTTGTCTGTGCACACTGCTGACTATTCTCACTCCGCAGGGCGGCCTTCAGGAGTCCATTTATTTTTGTTCCACTTTGCCTACATACTTGTTCCGAGCAGCGCAGCTTCAACAAGTAGTGGCGCTCCCAGGCCAGCGGTTCACTCATGGCACATCGGATCTTGTCCCACTGTTGACTTCTTGAGTACGTTATATTTGAAGCATGGGCCCGACTATCTACCTTTCACAGAACGCAAACCCACGCCTGGACCCTCTTGATTTTCCATTTCATCTGTATTCATTCGGTTTGGCGAGTCAAAGAGCGCTTTTGGTCTTCGAACCGACGAGTCAAGTCAAAGTGGAGGATAACATGCCATGAGCCTGTGCAGTTACGTCCCTCCATCTGCATCAATTCGGAGTTTCGTTTTCAGATCGCAACTTTATGCGATACCACTGGAACTTCAAGGTGGAAACGGAGTCCGGTTGCCGGCGTGGTATCGAGGTTTCCCCTATCAACGGCGCGGAGAACCAAGTGCTGCGCTACGTTCAACTTCAACCACTAACACGAATCCTGTCCTCGTCTTGAAATTTCACCGAGCATAGCACCAGGAACGCGGCATACGGCTAGCTCATGCGGTTGTGCGGGTTTTCTGATTGACACCCGATCTTTCTGCGCATGGATACCACTCCCGATGGAGCAATCAGAGAACAGTTAAAAGGTAAGTTGTTCCTCTGCATTATCGCACAACTCACTCAACTTATTCATTCTCACTCGCATACAATGGTTTTCGCATCAGTTGTACGTATCCTACTCCACGGAGTTCTTCACCGTCGTCTTATTCATCTATCGCAGCCCGCTAGAGCTCAAATTCTCGTGGTCGGAGGTGGCCCTGCCGGTAGCTACGCAGCTGCTGCTCTCGCACGGGAAGGGTTCGAGGTAGTGCTCCTCGAGGCGTCCAAATTCCCAAGGTCGGTACTCTAGATCTTGCAATAAATCCAGTCCTGACGGAGTCAAAAAGGTATCATATTGGCGAAAGTTTGCTGCCATCTGTTCGGCCTTTCTTGAGATTCATTGATGTAGAGGAAGACGTGAAGAACTACGGGTTCTGCATCAAGGTATGTGAAGGCACTGGTCCGAGTCCACTAGTGGTTTTCCAACAGCATGGCTGAACTTGCATTCAGCCTGGCGCTGCAGTTAAGCTCAACCAACACAAACGGGAAGGATGTAAGAGTTCTGTTCTCACTTCCGAGTATTCATCATTTAAATGAATTCATAGACACCGATTTCATTTCGTTGGACCCTAACAACGGGGCTTGGAATGTCGTAAGCATGGGGATTATGGATATATGTACACGCTGGTAAACATCTTGACTCCACAGATCCGCGAGGAGTTCGACGACCTCCTCCTCAAGCACGCTGCCAAGAGCGGTGCAACAGTTATCGAAGAAACCAGAGTCACAGAGCTGCGCTTCGATGGCGAGCGTCCTATTTCTGCCTCCTGGGTATCGCGCAGCGGCGTTGAGGGTCAGATCTCATTCGAGTATTTGGTGGATGCCTCTGGAAGGAACGGCATCATGTCTACCAAATATCTCAAAAACAGGCGCTACAACAAGAGTCTCAACAACGTCGCGTGCTGGGGATACTGGGAAAACACTGGATGCTACATGCCAGGGACCAATCGGGATAACGCCGTCTGGATCGAGTCGCTGACGGGTCAGTGTGATGTCTATTTGCTGAACGTTCTGAATCTAACTCTTATCCGTAACAATTTGTAGATGAGTCTGGGTGGTCGTGGTTCATTCCTCTCCACGACGGCTCGACCTCTGTCGGAATCGTCATGGACCAGGACATCAGCAACCGTAAGAAGAAGGAGCTCCAAAACCCCACAGGCATGCCGAACCTGCAGGCTCACTACTTGCAGGAAATTCAGAGATCTCCTGGCTTAGTCAAGTTCTTGGAGAACGCGACTCTCAGAAACACGGGAAAGCCCGGATCAGTCAAGAGCGCAAGTGACTATAGCTATTCCGCACCGTCTTACGCAGGCGACCACTACCGTATTGCAGGAGATGCCGGTGGTAAGTAATCGGTTCTCCAGATGGATAGGAAATATAACCTTACGCTTCCAAACAGCCTTTATCGATCCATTCTTCTCCTCAGGCGTCCACCTCGCACTCACGGGTGGGCTGTCCGCTGCAGTATCAATCGCGGCATCTATCCGTGGATTGTCCACAGAGCAGGAGGCCCAGAACTGGCACAGCTCTAAAGTGGGCACCTCGTACACTAGGTATGCATACCTGAATTTCTCTGATGTATGTGGTTCGAGTTGCTGATTTGTGGATTACACAAGGTTCTTGCTCGTTGTGCTCGGAACGTATAAGCAGATTCGCAACCAATCGATCGATGTGATGAGCGACGTTGATGAAGACAACTTTGATCGCGCGTTCGACTTGATCCGACCCGGTATGCATTATCGAATCCTTTAGTTGTGCTCTCCATTGAACAAATTCCATTTCCAGTCATTCAAGGTACCGCCGACGTTGGAAAGACTCTGACGGGTGACGAGCTAGATGTGAGTCAACTGCTGCACATGAGGTGCTCAGCGATCGCTAAACTGAGTTTGGTCGTGCAGAAAACGATGGACTTCTGCCGCAACGTGTTTGCTCCCACCAATCCTGAGATGCACCAGCGCGTCATAGCAAGGTATATGTTCTTCTTTTTTCCGGTAATGACCGGGGACTGATGTACTGCCTCTACCAGAGTTCCCCATGGGCTGACGGACCCCAATGGCCCGATCCTAACCGATGCAGACCTAGACAAGATTCTGGATCCAAACGACGATGAGGCGAGGCACGTCATTGGCGAGATCAACGCGCGCAAGCAGATCCACTCGATGTACAACCCGCTTGAAAACTTTGGTGCTGAGAACCACTTTGGGTTCACGGCCGTCATGCAACGCGGCAAGCTCGGTTTGACAGCCGCTT
>JBBPPG010000456.1:0-23746 GCA_038091855.1 Leccinellum luteum | reverse complement strand
CAATCATGCAACCCAATCCATCCACAGATTCCATCATCCCTCAAAGACGCCAGCCCATCCCATCTGCTAGAGCCTTAGCAGCCCAAGGAGGTCCTCAGCTAGCCGAGCCGCTTGCCAGGAAGCGCAGAAATGATGACCCTGACAAAGCTAGTCATCAACAAAAGAAGGCAAAGAAGCGCCCAGGTAAGCGCAAGCTCGGAGCCGTTGAGGTAATGAAACGGCTAACCTTTTTTTTGATTGCATAGACAAAGCGGCTCTGGTGGCCGCATCGAGAACGGATGTACCTGACATCAATGACCACTTCGACAATGAAAATGGGGATACTCCCGAGGCCAGCCTGTAAATGAGTGAGCGAAGCAAGAATAAAGAGGTAATTGATGTCGACAACCCTTCAGATGAAGGCGGGACTGAGGACGAGACCCCAAACGAGCAGCTCCGTGCGTACTCACGGCCAAATGCATCTATGCTAAAGGCTAACGCTTATTGCCGGCTCGACAGAACGAATGATGAAGGAATGGACTTCACCGATTTACGCATTCTTTGGACCCATTCCATCAATCGAGACCGTAGGTGGGCGACGTTCCCATGTATTCAAATGTTCGGCGCGCGGCTGCAAGGTTACCGTTCGACGATTCCTTGACAAAAAGGATGCGCGCTCCACTGGTAATATGCGCAAACATGCTAAAAAGTGTTGGGGAGTTGAGACCATCAATATTGCTGATGATGCCAAGAATGCGGCAGAAGTACGTACCAAGGTAGTCGAAAGCATCTTGCGCTCAGGGTCCATCACCACGGCATTCGAGCGCAAGGGGAAAGTGACATACTCCAACCGGCAGGCTACAAAGGCAGAAATAAGGTGTGTAAACGGTTAGCGATTGGGCTGATTAATGACTCAGACATGACTTACTACAGGGCAGAGATCGTTCGTTGGGTCTGTGAGAAGAAACGGCCATTCAGTATCGTCAAGGATGGTCCGTTCTTGACGTTAATGAAGACAGGAAGACCAGAATACTACGTACCTTCGCCAATGACCATCTCGCAAGACGTTCGTCTCGTTTTTGCTCGGACTCGGCAGCGGATTGCAAGAATATTACAGGAATACCATGGCCGCCTGAATTTCACGTTGGATGCGTGGTCGTCGCCAAACCATCGGGCATACGTGGCGTTTTGCGTGCATCTGGAACAAGAGGGAAGCCCGTTAGCAATGCCGCTCGATGTTGTTGAGGTAGCGAAGGTTGGTCCATTTACCTCACGGTCTTCCTGCCCTAACCGTTATTGTGTAGTCACACACAGGCATTACTCTCGCCGATACGTTTGAACGGATCTTGAAAGAGTTCGGTATATCTGACAAGGTGAGTTGCTCGGTTTCATTGCTTACCAATTGTTCACGCGAACATTTGAAGGTCCTGGGCATTACATGCGACAACGCTTCCAACAATGGAGCGATGCTGGATGAGCTGGAAATCAAAGTCAGTGACTTCGAGAGGCATGCGTCACACACACGGTGCTTTTTACATACCGTCAACCTCATCGCAAAATCGCTTCTGGGGGCCTTTGAGCAGAAAAAAGACCAGAAAGGGTTAGAACTCACTGGATGGGATGAATCAAATGATGAATCTGGCCTTGCGCGTGAACTTGAGGAGCTATCGCAGGGGTATGACGATGAAGAGACTGATGTGTTGTCGGATTTGGAGAATGATGTGCTGGATGATGATGCAAACGAGACGGTGGGACCGAAAGTGGATAACATTGAGGGTTGGGTGGATGAAGTGGATGAAATGACTGATACTGAACGAAGGCAGCTCAAGAGAGCAGTTCGCCCTGTTCAGTTGGCACTGATGAAGGTATGAATTGTCAACACGACGCACCAATTCCTTACAAGCACCACAGATCCGCAAACTTGCCTTCAAGGTCATCCACTCCACAACCAAGCTCCTTCCTGAGTGGAGGACCACCCTCGACCAGCTCAATCAAAAACTGACATATATCCCTCGCGATGTTTCCACACGATGGAACTCGACATTCTTGATGTTGAAGTATGCCCTGGAGCATCAAAAAGCAATTGATAGCATTACAAAAGGGAGGGACTGCCGAAAGTACGAACTCACTGATAACGAGTGGATACTGCTGCGTCAGCTCAGTGAAATACTTGAGGTAAGTCCATGTCTGTTCGGACTTAATGCAACAATTATGTACAAACCGTCCCCGGCCTCCACCGCTTTAGGTCCTCGAACACGCGACAACGTTTTTCTCTCGCTCAACACCAAATCTTGCGACGGTAATCCCGGCCATGGACTTGATTCACGGCAAATTTGCCGTCTATCTGAAAAACCGGAAAATCTGTCCTGCAATACGCTCAGCTGTGGAAGTGGCCAGTCTCACTCTCAACCGGTACTATTCAATCACGGACACGTCGGAGGTTTATAGGATTGCAATGAGTATGTGCTTATAACATGGATAATGGCTATGATAATTGACTAAAGATAGTATTACACCCCCGGCACAAACTCGAGTACTTCCGGTCGGCGAAATGGGAGGAACAATGGATCAGCACAGCCGAAGCACTGGTACGCGATTGGTTCGAACAGACCTACGCTGCAGAGGGAGAGGTGGCTTCCCTACTCTCAGACAATGAATCTGACACACAAGCCCCCTCGACTGGAATCGACGAGGGTTCTGTGAGTCGTTGGCAGTTGCAACCTAAGTTTTCGTATTCAAAACACTAACGTTGACCTTTTTAGACCAATATCTTCGACGGAATGGTCGCGCTTGCAGCACCCAAGGCCAACAAACGGAATGAACTCGACCGCTACTTTGCTGCCGAGATTGAGTCCACGCCAGATCCCCTCAAATGGTGGAATGACCATCGCTCATCCTACCCTCGCCTCTCTCGGATGGCGTTGGATTACTTAAGTATTCCAGGTAAGTGCTCTATCTATACTATGGTGCCTCATAGTGGCGCATTCCTCTAATGATGTCCTCCCAGCGACTTCCGTTGATGTCGAACGACTATTCAGTCAAGGTCGGCTGGTTTTATCCCATGTGCGAAATCGTTTGTCAGCGCAAACAACTCGTGCTGTCCTTTGTGTGGGACAGTGGAGTGCTTTGGATTTGGTAAAAACAGAGGATGTCATGGCCATTGGTTCACTTCCAGATGCGAAGGATGGTGAACCTGCTTTGGAGGAGGGCTGGGATAAGATTTCGAATGAAGGGACTCAGGTACTGTAGTTCGTAAATACTTTGTATGCGTGACTCAGCTCTACTATGTAACACGTTTAACATGATTCGGTAGTGGATTTGACAGTACTCATGAGTCTTAGTTGGTAGATGCTTTGTATGCATGTGTTACTACATCATTGGGTAGTTGATTCAGCAGTACCCATGTACACACCCATACCCACTATGGTGGGTATAGGTACCCACATGGACCCTGCTAAAGTGGGTATGTATACCCATACCCTTTATGTGGGTATGGGTATATGCTCGGGTAAGGGTGTGGGTACAACCACAGATACCCTGGGGTATACCCATGTTATTCCCTATATCTTGATAGATCATTCCCGCGGTCATTGGCATTCAGACTTCATCACCGATAGATCTCCCGATCTTGTATCGTTATCGATCTCGATCCTTTATTGACCCTTTATCTATAGATCTGCCACTGTCCTCATGTTCTCTCATGGTAAGCATCTCTTCTACTTCTCCCGGTCCCTGGCTTCCATTCTGCCACACCACATTGCTTGCACATTATCGCCTTTATACTTATATAGTTACCTGTAGTCGCACGCCTGCCCTTAAGGCATGGTCCGTGCTCATGTACTCGATAGTATTTAATACAGGGCCTTGAAGTTCTAGACCCCCAGTTTAGTTCTTCTCGGCAGTCGACCACTAAGTCCTGTCTTGAGTACCGAACGGGATTACCATTTATCCCTTATCCTGAGTTACTTTATTATCCGTCGACTGTGCGGGTCGTCATAGCAAACCCCGCTAACGGAACACTGGTACCTTCCTCACCTTCGCCGTTGGTACACTATCCTCTCCTACCCCTACATTAGGGTTACCTGATTGCTTCCACTACAGATATGTAAACAAACCTTTAAATATGTATCCATAGTGTTTGCTTAAACCATAGGAAACCAGTTTGATGAGTCCAAAACAGGCCATGTTGCCAATACAGAGTGGTAACACCTGTTACTTGTTTCCCCCTCATCCATTTCTGACTAACAGGCACCGCTTCATGGCACCTTGTGCTAACCCTAAAACCCTAATGCATCCAGAAAACCTATTTAACATTAGGCCCTGTGACCTGTGACAAAGTGCAAATTTTGTCTTAACAAACTCCCATGTGATATATGATAGACAAATCAATCAAAATGGTATAGTACTTCCCATATGTTTTTGGCTCTTTATTACATAAGTTCTTTTCCCAATTCATTCATGAAGTTTCAAGTTTCAAAGGCAATTATTTTGTTGGTTGCTATTGTCTCTCCTGGAAAGTAAATTATGACAAATTTGAACTACCTTACACTATGCTCTATATATTATATAGCATGTTGAAAGCTATTGGATTATATGTCTCCATATAAGCATGCAGTTCATAGAGTATCAGTAGCTGGTACACAAGGTTGACTGGGTACCATTTCTATAGATTTCTTGGCATGATAATGCTCTATCTTTCCTATCTTGACTTATCTTCTCTTTTTTAAAAATCTCAAAACAAACTCATTCTGATTTTTGTGAAAAGAAGTTCCTTAGATTGCTATAAATATAGTGGCTATTGAATGAAATATTAAATACATATATGATATGCTTCACATACCTATCTGATTCTGAAGAACAACATTCAAGATCATTTCAATCTTGTCATTCTCAGATACTTTGTCATATTGATTGAAAACTTCCTCCATAGCTAATTTTACCTTTGCAGGTATATTTGATGCCTTGTATTTTGCAATAGCAGATTGGAGTGGCTGAGGATCTTTCTGATGAAAAAGATAGAAAGAATACTCCAGAACGAGTAGTATATCTATAAAGCAATGTTATTATTGACAACAATCTTGTAAAGAGAGTAGGAGAGAGGAGAATACCAATGCTGCTCAGAAGATTTTGCTCCCATGTACCCTATGATCTTCAATGTTACCATGATATATACATAGTGGAATCTAGCATGAATTTACCATCCTATTAGGGTTCAGAATAGAAGATTGACTCAAATCAATATTGGACTGAGTGATGAAATGTTACAACCAAAAAGCAATAGAAAAAATTCACATACTATGTTGTTGTGGACAATCTAATGATATTTAATTACATCAAAATGTAGGGAAAACATGATGAATGAGATTTACCATCTATGTATAGAAAATGAGATCTGGTCATAATTTGAGTTATAAAATCGACACTTACAGTCTATGAAGAATATAATCAGATTATAAATTGGATATGAAAAGATATTCCACAATAGAGATAAACAAATAAACTTGCATCCTACAAACAAAATAGTAATATAAGAAAATATATAATATATATGATATATGTTAAAAAAGCAACTTACAGTCTGTGAATTAAAATCAGTTAGTCAATAAAATAGTGCAAGGAGAACATGAAATGTGAACCTTCTACAAAAATAAAAACAATTATTATTCATAAATAATTCTTAATGATATTGCATATTATGAAATATACCTTCTAAAATCATCAAAGGATAGAAAGTTATAACATTACTGTTACTGTGAAGGCCAGTGGTGTAACTCACAGTCTGTGATATGTCAAATAAAAAAGAGGATTTGAATGATGATAAAATACCATATATTTGATCCAAATTACAAGCTCACCAGCTGAACAAAGCATAATTAAGTTGAATTGTTAATATAAATGAGATGATAATAATATACCTGCTATAGATGGAAAATAGAAAATGATTATAAATGCATTCAGTACTTGCTTGCCTGAAATATTGCATAATACATAACTAACATCCTGTTATTGTCAAAGTGAAATGAGAACACAACATAATTATTATGATTGGCACTTTTTTCCATAATGAAAAACCCACAAACTGTGATTTCCAGAGCAGCATGAGGGATGAATAAATATAGCATCATTAGAATCACCACTCTCTGCCATATTCCACAATGTACAACTCACATTCTGTGATTTCCAGAGCAGAATAAAGAAAAAATGGACATGGCATCATTAGCATCAGCACTGTCTGCCACATTTCACATTTCACAACTCACATTCTGTCATTTCCAGAGCAGAATGAAGGACAAATGGATGTGGTATCATTGGTATCACTACTCTCTGCCACATTCCACAATGCACAACTCACCAACTATCATTTCCAGAGCAGAATGAAGGACAAATGGACATGGCATCATCAGCATCACCACTCTCTGCCACATCCCACAATGCACAACTCACATACTATCATTTCCAGAGCAGAATTAAGGACAAATGGACATGGCATCATTGGCATTACTACTCTCTGCTACAATGCACAATGCACAACTCACATACTATCATTTCCAGACCAGAATGAAGGACAAATGGACATGGCATCATCAGCATTACCATTCTCTGCCACATTCCACATTCCACAACTCACTTCCTGTCATTTCCAGAGCAGAATAAAGGACAGACATGGCATCATCAGCATCATCACTCTCTACCACATTTCACAATGCAAAACTGACAAACTGTGATTTTCAGAGCAGAATGAAGTACAAATGGACATGGCATCATCAGCACCACCAATGTCTGCCATACTTCACAATACACAACTCACATACTGTCATTTTCAAAGTAGAATGAAGGACAAATGGACATGGTATCATCAGCATCAGTACTCTCTGCTGCATTTCACAATGCACAACTCACATTCTGTGATTTCCAGAGAAGAATGAAGAACAAATGGACATGGCATTTTTAGCATCACCATTCTTCGCCACATTTCACAATGCAAAGCTCACAAACTATCATTTCCAGAGCAGAATGAAGGACAAATGGACATGGCATCATCAGCATCACCACTTTCTATCACATTCCATAATGCACAACCCACTTCCTGTCATTTCCAGAGCAGAATGAAATACAAATGGACATGGCATCATCAGCATCACCACTCTCTGCCACATTCCACAATGCACAACTCACATTCTGTCATTTCCAGAGCAGAATAAAGTACAAATGGACATGGCATCATGAGTATTACCAATCTCTGCCACATTCCATAATGCACAACTCACATTCTGTCATTTTCAGAGCAGAATGAAGAACAAATGAACATGGCATCATTAGCATCACTGCTCTCTGCCACATTCCACAATGCACAACTCACTCTCTGTCATTTCCAGAGCAGAATGAAGAACAAATGGACATAGCATTATTAGCATCAGCACTGTCTGCCACATTCCACAATGCACAACTCACATCCTATCATTTCCAGAGCAGAATAAAGAATAAATGGACATGGCATCATCAGCATCAGCACTATCTGCCACATTCCACAATGCACAACTCACATCCTGTCATTTTCAGAGCAGAATGAAGAACAAATGGACATGGCATCATTAGCATCACCACTCTCTGCCACATTTCACAATGCACAACTCACATCCTATCATTTTCAAAGCAGAATAAAGGAAAAATGGACATGGCATCATCCACATTACCATTCTCTGCCATATTTTACAATGCACAACTCACTCTCTGATATTTCCAGGGCAGAGTGAAGGACAAATTTACATGGCATCTTCAACATTACCACTTTGCTACATTCCACAATGCACAACTCACATTCTGTCATTTTCAGAGCAGAATGAAGGACAAATGAACATGGCATTATTAGCATCACCACTCTCTACCACATTTTACAATGCACAACTCACTCTCTGTCATTTCCAGAGCAGAATAAAGGATAAATGGACATGGCATTATCAGCATCACCACTCTTTGCCACATTGCATGATGCACAACTCACATCCTATGATTTCCAGAGCAGAATAAAGGATAAATGGATATGGTATCATTAACATCACTACTCTCTGCCAAATTCCATAATACACAACTCACATTCTGTGATTTCCAGATCAGAATGAAGGACAAATAGACATGACATCATCAGCATCATTAATCTCTACCACGTTCCATGTTCCACAATGCACAACTCACATCCTGTCATTTCCAGAGCAGAATGAAGGACAAATGGACATGGCATCATCAGCATCACTACTCTCTGCCACATTCCACAATGCACAACTCACCAACTATCATTTCCAGTATAGAATGAAGGACAAATGGACATGGCATCATCAGTATCACCACTCTCTGCCACATTCCACAATACACAACTCACATACTATCATTTTCAGAGCAAAATGAAGGACAAATGGACATGGCATCATTAGCATCAGCACTGTCTTCCACATTCCACAATGCACAACTCACAAACTGTTATTTCCAGAGCAGGATGAAGGACAAATGGACATGGCATCATCAGCATCACCACACTCTGCCACATTCTACAATGCACAACTCACATACTGTCATTTCCACAGCAGAATGACAAACAAATGGACATGGCATCATTAGCATCACCACTTTCTGCCACATTCCACAATGCACAACTCACTTTCTGTCATTTCCAGAGCAGAATGAAGGACAAATGGATATGGTATCATCAGCATCACCATTCTCTGCCACATTCTACAATGCACAACTCACATCCTGTCATTTTCAGAGCAGAATGAAGGACAAATGGACATGGTATCATTAGCATCACCACTCTCTGCCATATTTCATAATATAGAACTCACAAGCTGTGATTTCCAGAACAGAATGAAGTACAAATGGACATGGCATCATCAGGATTACCACTGTCTGCCACATTTCATAATGCACAACTCACTTCCTGTCATTTCCAGAACAGAATGAAGGACAAATGGATATGGTATCATTAGCATCACCACTCTCTGCCACATTTTACAATGCATAACTCACTTCCTGTCATTTGCAGAGCAGAATAAAGGACAAATAGACATGGCATTATCAGCATCACCACTCTCTGCCATATTTCACAATGCACAATTCACAAACTGTGATTTACAGTGTAGAATGAAGGACAAATGGACATGGCATCATCAGCATCACCACTCTCTGCCATATTTCATAATGCATAACTTACTTCCTGTCATTTCCAGAGTAAAATGAAGGACAAATGGACATGGCATCATCAGCATCACCACTCTCTGCCACATTCCACAATGCACAACTTACTCTCTGTCATTTCCGGAGCAGAATGAACGACAAATGGACATGGCATCATCAGCATCAGCACTGTCTGCTACATTCCACAATGCACAACTCACAAACTATAATTTCCAGAGCAGAATGAAGGATAAATGGACATGGCATCATTAGCATTACCACTCTCTGCCACATTTTACAATGCATAACTCACAAACTGTCATTTCCAGAGCAGAATGAAGGACAAATGGACATGGCATCATCAGCATTACCACTCTCTGCCACATTCCAAAATGCACAACTCACTCTCTGTCATTTCCAGAACAGAATGAAGGACAAATGGACATTGCATTATCAGCATCACCATTATCTGCCACATCCCACAATGCACAACTTACATTCTGTGATTTCCAGAGCAGAATGAAGGACAAATGGATATGGCATTATCAGCATCAGCATTCTCTGCCACATTCCACAATGCATAACTCACATCCTGTCATTTCCAGAATGAAGAACAAATAGATATGGCATCATCAGCATCACTATTCTCTGCCACATTTTGCAATGCACAACTCACATCCTGTCATTTCCAGAGCAGAATGATGGACAAATGGACATGGCATCATCAGCATCACCACTCTCTTCCACATTCTATAATGCACAACTCACATACTGTCATTTCCAGAGCAGAATGAATGACAAATGAACATGGCATCATCAGCATCACCACTCTCTGCCACATTTCACAATGCACAACTCACTTCCTGTTATTTCCAGAGTAGAATGAAGGACAAATAGACATGGCATCATCAGCATCACTACTCTTTGTCACATTCCACAATGCACAACTCACTTCCTGTCATTTCCAGAGCAGAATGAAGGACAAATGGACATGGCATCATCAGTGTCATCACTCTGTGCCACATTTCACAATGCATAACTCACTTCCTGTCATTTCCAGAGTAAAATGAGGGACAAATGGATATGACATCATCAGCATCACCACTGTCTGCTATATTCCACAATGCATAACTCACTCTCTTTCATTTCCAGAGGATAATCAATAATGCAAGTCAGTCATGATTACCTCCCTAATGGGTGCCTCACTTTCTATAATTCCCACAGTGGAATGCAATTAATTAACATTAACATAACACTGATGGTGGTGAATCTGATTCATCTGAAATAATCTCACCCAAAAGTGTGGAAACCATCTTGCAAGTGTTCTTGGATATATATATTTCTTTTGGTCTCTAGGTCTTGCCAATTCCCTCTTGCTATGTAAAACAGATATAATACTTTCTTGCATGATCAAATCATCCTTGGAAGAATATTCACCATTCAGCACTTACTTTTGAATTGCATATCTCATACACAATGCTATGCTTATTTCCTGTGCAGTAACAAATAGCACTTGCAAAGCCTCTTCATTCAGAGCCTCTGCTGTATTTTCCAACAGTATGCTACACCCCTCATTCGAGGTGTGCATTCCTTCCATGTATCCAAATTTCATGAGCTCAATCATTTATCAGACACTAGAACAAATACCTCCAATCCGAACACTACATTTTGGTGCATGCTTCAATTGACAAAGACGTCCCCATATATTGGCATTGTCAAAAATTCCTTCTATGAGCTCATATGCCTTTGCCTTCTTCTCCTCTAGTGGTAGCCTTCGATCATTACCACTTAGTTTGCCCATGGCCACTGTCAACAATGCATCAAACTTCGTAAACAGCACAATAATAGGCACTGAACAGGTTGTGAACTGAGAAACCCTGATAATCAGATGATCCAAAAATGCAGCTACCATTTCTCGTGTCACATTCATCAAAAAACATTTCTTCAGAACGTTGGATCGCCCGACCCAATTTATCCATTGGGATACAGTACCTATTCAATATAATGACCAGTCAATGTTTTATTTGTTCCCGTACAGTCCAAGCCATTACCAGATGGCATGAATCCGTTTCTTAAGAAACGTCGTGCTCGCACGATCGGCGATGAACTCCTTCAGTCGCTGGACTTCCTCTGCAGAGCCAGCTTCGAAGCCTCGTGAGTCATGAAAGACAAATTTGTCGTTGCTGCGGAAAATCAATTCGTTCTCGATGTCGTGCATTCCGCGCTAGCACGCATTGGTGAAGATACGCCTCAAGTCAGAGTCCAATATGTTGCAAGTGACACTTACCCCACTGGATCCCTCGACCTCGGTCAGATCAATCTAGTCGCGTGGTTTGGTAAACCGGTCATCCATATGTATCACACATGGTACACACCTTGTTGCCTTCTCCATCATATACCTCCGGATTTTCGGTAGTGTTACAGATCGCGCGGAGAATAGTCGTCTTTCCAGCGTTCGCCCGCCCAATGATAAGGATCCTGAAGTGGCCAAATTTCTCCCGAATGTTTTTAAATCCGCCTGTCTTGTTTGTTGCCATATCTGTATTCCGAGCGTGAGCGTGTTGGTTAAGAGACTGTGGAACGTGGATGTTGAAGCAGTAGTCACCGTGAGGTGAGGGAGGAAGTCGACTCTAGTGTATGGCGATTGATCCCATCTACTTCCGACATCCGCTTCCGGCGGTCCAGTTTGATCGGCTTAGAGTCACAAGTTCCGGAGATTGGGCATTACTTCCATTCCCAACTGCTCTGCTGGCCAGAGGTTATCGACGGCTTGCCTCATACACAGCACGCGGGCGTTTGATGAGAAGAGAGAGATTGAGATGAGAATTGCCACCATTTCAGGCCCACTGACCGCCTTGTATACAGTATCGTAGACGAGTAGCTCAAAGAAAGAAACCATGGCCAGGTAACCGCTACTTCCCCAGTCGATAAAATTGCTGATGTGTTTTGCAAAACTTATCTGCGATGCAATTAGATCGGTTTTTCTGCAAGAATCATCTCAAGGTGCGTCCATCCGAATCGGATGAGTATCATATTTATCAATTCATAGTGTTCATCATTGATCAAACAAGGGCTGCGCAATGAATGCATACCTACCTAGTCTACCCCAGCTGTATTTTCTGAGGGTGCTGAGTGTATCCTTCCACCGTGAACTTGGTCGGCTTTCCCGTCATTTCCAAACGGAAAGCATGAATGTCCTATCCCATCCTGGTGCGACGGCGGGTGGAGTGACAGCACTGTGGTCGTCTGCAGATTCTGCGAGAACGTTTAGACGCCATGTCAATGCAAGCACCATATTAAACTCAAGGTCAGAAACATCACCCACATCGCGAGGAAAGAATTAAAGTCGTCGTTGGTCCTGCGCGAGAGAAAAAAGATAACGTTTGTCTGCTTTCCTCCGACCCGAGGCTGTATGCACCCTTATCTTTCTCCCGATTAACTCCGTCTCGCCAGTTGATCATCCTATATCAAGTCGCGAGGGACGGAGTTGCGACGTCAAGCTGCGAGAATGGTGACAGCATGCGGGACGACATTTGTAACGAAGAGCCCGAACCAATTTCCGGTGCCACAGTTCGAATAATTGTCGACGCTCCTTAGCCTGGAGAGGCGTGTTCGGAGGGATGGATCGCAAATGGAAGTGGTTGGACACGGTCCATCTCTCGAATGACAGATCTTCACCCTGATTTGGGCTCGGTTCCAGAAGAGTTGGAGGGTAGCGAAGGACTGTCGAAGAAAACCCACGTAAGTGTTAGTGCTATAGAAAGGGTAGTAAGCGAGGGAGGTAAGCAAAAGCAATGCAAACCTTCATTACAAATGAAACACTTTCATCAATGTCACAGACGCAACCCCCCAAAGGTTATCTACCTCGACTCAACCCAAACCCCCGGAAGCTCAGGCCCAGTTAAAGATGCCGAGCGTCTCTATCACGGACCTGGCCGGACAAAAGAAAATAAGTTTTTTATGTAATCTCTTTCACTTTCAGCTCCATAGCATTGGCTTTCCATCTTTGTATTTGTATTTGTTTTCATTAGTTTTGGTGTTTCGTTGCAGTTGCTTTCGCTTTCGTTTTCAATCTAGCGTTGCCGCAGAAGTGAAGTAACTTCGAAGTGAATGAAGTTTACTTCGCGGAGGTCACACTTTGTCACACTTCGCTACAACCGAATTGAGAAGAAAGTGAGTTCATTCAGTTCGGGAGGCAAAGTGAACTGTAGCCTGTACGTGGTAGTATATTTGGCAATGATGAGATATATCTAGAAAGGTGGCCCCTGTGCATATCATATCATAGTCCCAGTCTGATTTATAGGTCGAGAGTATGAACGACTCCTCAAAAGACGAGGTCCAGGTACTCTACACAATCATTTCACAGGGTAGAGCCGCCACCCCGGCAATGTTTATTCACAAATTAAACAGTGACACGATTCAATTTGCAAGCTGTGGCCTTTTTACTACACCGCACCTTCTGTCGAGGACTCGAGGCTTGGATGATACCTGCCAATCAAAGGAATATTGCATCTCACCAACATGTCTTCTCAGTGGTGGACTACTCACCGTGCCGAAACAAACTGTTTATCCGCTGCTCTTTCAGGTAGCCATGGATGTCCTCCCTGCACAAGCATCATCTGTGCCATGCGAGCGTATCTTTTCATCAAGCAAACTCACATGTACTAACAACCGAAACCGTCTTTCGCCCGAAATAATTGAAGCACTGCAATTTCTCAAATTTACTTACAAGCAGTCGCATCTTAATTTTACTCCTGATCTAATTGCACAGGAGGTAGACTACAATATCTCTGGGTTTGTGACAGAGAGAACCATGGATGAGCTCATGGAATTGGGGGATATTGACCAACTCTGCCAGTTACTTGCGAACGAAGTCGAAAACGAGTACTAGAATTACTATAGTTACTATACTGATTGATAATCAATTATGATTGGATGGAAAGTTCCGGGACACTTCGTTTCACCTCCCGAAGTGGACGAAGTCACTTCTCATGCACTTTCGTTCCATCGAACTGTATCGAAGTTTGCCAAAAATACACCTCCCTTCACTTCAATTCACTTCGCGGCAACGCTAATTTCAATCTTTCCATTTTGGGTTTGCTTTTCCCTATTTGGATGCTTTGCTTTCGCTGCATTTGCTTTCGTTTTGGGTTTATTTTAATTATTTTGGTCTTTCGCTTTCGCTCTCATTTTGGGTTTGTTTTTTTCGTTGCTTTCACTTTCGTTCTCAAGTGATCTGAGTTGGGTCTTTCCATTGGTTTGCTTTTCACTGTTTGGATGCTTTCGCTTTCGCTGCATTTGCTTTCGTTTTCGGAAGTTGCCGTATAGGCTTCGATTTCATTATGTAAGCTAAATTTCCATTCTTGGCAGCAAAAGAACGCCGCGCGAGCGCACACGCATGCGTCGCCCTCCTGCTCATCCATAATGTACTTCCGCTGCTTCGCTCGCATGCTTGCCGTGTCCCCCGTACCATCGGCCCCCGCCATCGCTCGCCCCCTACCCTAGTATAGGGATGAGCACGGGTGAGGTTAACCCGCGCGGGTCGCAGGTGCAGATATCATGCAGGTACGGGTACGGGTCAGCATTTGCTGACCCGCGTCCAACCCGCTACCCGTGACCACGAGTACCCGTACCCATGAGGTAGTTGACCCATGAGGTAGTTGAGGGGGAACAGGGACAGGACGACGACGACGACATCATCGTGACGGCGTCGTCACGGTTGCGTCGTCGTCGTGTCGTCTGGCACTGGCATCGAGGGGGAACAGGGACAGGGACAGGAATAGGACGACGACGACGGCATCGTCATCGTTGCGTCGACGCGTCGTCCGTTGAGGGGAGAGGGAGAGGGAGAGTGGGAGACGACGACGACGATGTCGTCATCATCGTCGCGTTGTCTGGCATTGAGGGGGGGACAGGGACAGGGACAGGACGACGACGACGAGGTTGTCGTGACGGCATCGTCACGATTGCGTCGTCATCGTCGTTGCGTCCATTGCGTCGACGGGAGAGGGAGAGGACGACACCGACGACGAAGACACGACGGATGTCACAACGAGCCACCACCACCACAAAGGATGGCCCTCGACGACGCACACCCGTCCTCTCCCTCTCCTGCGCCTCCACTCTCTCTCCTCTCCCTCCAATCCACCCAGCACACCCGCTGAGCGTGTCCCAACGGACGCACTACGACATCGACGACAACGGTCGACAATGCGCACTCGGCGCTATCGTTAGCACCACCACCACCACCACACGACGCTGAACGACCCGACATGGCACCGCGACGCGTCAACTGACGCAACGGCGTGCCACGATGCGACGACGACAACCACCACCACCACCACCACCATGTCGCGATGACGGACGACGCGACGACGCGACGATGACAACCACGTCCACCATGTCCACCACCACGCTGTCACGGCGATGAACGATGCGACGAACGACACGAGGACGACACGACGACATCGTTGTCATTGTCATCTCCCTCTCTCTCTCTCCCTCCCTCTCCCTCTCCCTTCCACCACCACGACCACCACGTCATGACGACATGACAACGACAACGACGATGTCGTCGTTGTCGTTCGTCGTTGTCTCCCTCTCCCTCTCCCTTTCCATCTCCCCTCGACGGACGATGCAACGGATGTGACGACAACGACGACACCCTCTCTCCCTCTCCCTCTCCCTCTCCGGTGCCACACCCGCGGGTAAACCCACCACGGGTGTGGGTACGGGTTGGAAAATCCAAATCCGTCACCAAACCCATACCCGTTTTGGTGGGTACAGGTACGGGTATCAGCGCTGACACCTGGGGGTATACCCGTGCTCGTCCCTACCCTAGTAGCACATGATCTCGAAGTCGAGCGGACCCTCGCGAGTCATGTTCAATCGCCACCACCTTCTCAGGCTCCCCCTCTGGCTCGTCGTCACCATCCTCCGAGGCACTGCCCCATGCTGGCACAGTTTGTGCAAGTCCTGTATTTTGTGAGCGACTATTGGTCCCAATCATGATCGCTTATGTTGACAACAAGGAAGGCAACAACGTCTGAATTGCTCAACAGATGTGTTCAGCACGTTAGAGGCAAGGGGGCGAGATGTGACGTCTGCGAAACGAGCTGAATTGCACAAGATTGATCTGCATGCTCCAATAACAGCGTTGGGACACCTGCATCTATCTAGGTGCACAAATGGTAGGAGGCAAGTTCTGGGTGAGGGAGGAGTGTGACTTATCACAAGCCTATGCCACGAGTGAGGTTGTTTAGCATTTTCCACTGTACGGTGTACCTGATTTAGACCAGTGCATTTTCATACGTTTACATCCATGTCATCGGATGACTCCCTTGTAGTACAAAACATATACCGCTCATTCACAGAGCTGGGAAATCAAGTCCGCAGAACACTGCACACTCAGCTTGGTGATGTAACACGACTCGATGAGCAGAAACGTGCATGTATGCTGTTCCTTGAACAAGTCACTCAGGTTAGTATGATATCTGATCACAGACTCCGAATGCCATCAAACTTGATCACTTCAGCATCTGCCCAGCATATCTATTGAAAATCGACAAACTATCCAATCGAGCATAGCTGAAATGGTTGAAGCACTACTAGGTGGTGGACCAGGACGAGTCCACATCTGAAGGGTTGGTGATGATGACCAAGAGTTGACAGATGGGGTGGAAAGACCTGGACACATTGTACTGCCAATTGTGCCTGAGTTGGTAGTGGGAGCCACGACAGGAGTCCCAGGCACAGTACTAGTAGTGGAAGCTGGGGGATCCTCGAGAACTGGATGCGTGAAGTACAGATTTTGGCATCGCGTGCATATCGAACGCGCCGTCGGATTGACATCCATCCAATGGATGGTCAGGCCAAGGCAATAAGATGAGATTCAATAACTTGCCATTGCAGAGGTGCCGCCACTGGTATAGGGACGTGCCGCCAAGGACAATGGGGCATGATTGGCGTGTCCATGTCCACAGACACACGACTTATCAAGAGGGTGCTAAAACACGTTGTGAGCTGCTAGGAAGGCTGATAGAATTATTAAGATGACACACTTCCCATAAATATGCATAATGCCATGTAACAGCAAACTCGACAACACCCAGTCTGTGCAGCCATTATGGCAGGCGGCAGTCAAGGGGAGACACGGAGAGGTGAGACGATCACGCAAAAAATCTGCTCAGGGGCCCGGGCATATCCGATCATTCTGCAGAAGGAAAAATGAGCCATGGAAAGAGTTAAGCTTTGAACGTTATGAACTCGGAAGTCAAAGTACTCGTTTGGATCCCAATCTGATTAAGACGAAAATGGACATATGGACTGGGCGGAATGTAAAAACGAAAGCAAAATACAAAGATTGAAAGCAGTCGAACTGTTGAAGCCGTCAAAACGAAAGCAAAAGCACTCACATCAAAAACGAAAGCATGGTGCCGAAAGGGAAAGCACAACGCCAAAAAGGGAAAACCATGCCAACGAAAGCCAAACAGGTTTTGTCCGCTCCCGCCCCTCATACGTCTCGTCTACCACGGCGCGCTCTCGCTCCCCGACTCCTACATCCAACTTCACGATCCGACACATTCGCGCGCGAGCTGATGTACAACCCACTTGCGCTGGCGTTGGAGAGTATGCGCGGACGGTAGACATTGAGGTTTAGGACGTGGGGATGTTTACATGTGTGTCGACGCGCGTCTCTTTTTCTTCGCGCTGACTGGCAACTTTGCGCTCAGGGACATTCACCCGTTTGCGACGTTGTCCAAGATCTATTTCGAAAACATCCTGTTTCTGTCTCCAATAGTTGCACCTCGGCCACCTGGGACCACCCACCCTCGCCAGCTGCCCATCACGATGCGCTCCTCTCCCGCGGTGCGTCGCACTCGAGGTTTCTGCGGATAGCTTACTTGAGCACGAGGGACCCCTCTACCACTTGCTCTCCTAATATCGTCTTTTCCTCCCCTCCACACCATCCACTTCTTCATCACCAAATCCAACTGTTTATGTTCCACCGATCCCTCGACCATCGACACCTCGATCTACAAATCCGACGTCGCATCTTAAGCGTCGACACCCTCCACACTCACACTGGCCCAAACCACCCCACTACCACGCCTCGCTCCTCCGCTCCCCTCTGTCCCGCCGCAAGGGTCTCTTCCGGGCAGTACTCGCGCCCAATCAGGCAGTCGACTTTTTTCGGCGGGACGTCCTCGTGGTTGGTGCAAGCGTTTCTATGTCTGCGCCAGGTCTGAATCAACAGCGAGACCGAAAGAGGAGGTGTCATGTGGATGCATGCGATGGCGTCGCCGAATCCGTGCTGGAGTCCTACGAGGCCGCAGCTGGCTTTTCCGGGTGGCATGGGCTTGACGTCATGCGGTGTGTGGAGCGGAACTACGATGACGATGACGAACGGCAGGTGAGGTGTCGAAAGGAGAAGAGTGCTGGGAAAAAGAGGTCGTCGGGTTTGGGACTTGAGATGGATGAGGTGCAGGTGGAGGAAGGGAAGACGAGGTGGGCGCTTGTGGCGCAGGAGCTCCATCACTGGTTCCAAATATTCTTGACCAATCCTTATAAAAACATTGTATGGTTTACCCTACTTATAATGAGTAGAATTATTATGAGGAACAATATACTACATTAGAAACCCAGCCTCCTGTGGTAATCCACGAGAAAATGGCAGCTGTTGTAGGCTTGCCGAGTTAATGTAAAATGTAAATTCAGCTCACTGTTTGAAGTACATTGCTCTGCTTTCTCCGACTGAGACATCTCTGCATTGATCCAAAGTCACTCTCACAGTGATGTCTGAGATGCATGCATCATGTACATGGGGATACTGAGACTTCATCAGTATTAGGCTTCAATGTAAATTTGATAGCATTTTTATAGTAATGAAGAATTATCAGGAGATGGGCAGTCTGTTGGCAACTATTATCTTAAATCGCTCTCCTTTGCTATCCCCCAGATTATCCATCTCTCCAAGAATACTAAGCATGGGATCAATGGTAAATTGGTAGTTTTGCATGCTATGCTCCCTGCTGTCATGGTGTACATTAGTAAATTTAATATCATGTTTACAATAATGAAGTACTGTTAACAGATGGCAGTCTGTCAACAACTTTTGTCTTAAATCACTCTCCATTGCTATCACTCTGAGATTATTCATTTCTCCAAGAGTACTAAGTATGGGATCAATAGTAAATTGGATAGCTTTGCATGCTACATTTTCCTTCTGTGCACAAGCAGACACTATATACCTCACTGGGAATTAAAAATTAAATGTGGAAACAAAAGGATAGGCTAGAGAAGTATCTCAGAGGGTGTGTTAGACCTATGGGAAGGCCTGAACAAAATTTAGAATGATTTGGTGGTCAGGATAAATTAATAGAACAATATAAACAGATAGAGGGGGATATACAGTAAGAGAACTACCTTGAAATAAATAGCCAGTGGTTATATGACAGCTGGGATATGTTTATTGTATGTCCTAAATGATGGGACAACCAATGGATAGCATGCCAGATGCATTAACTCCATTCAGTAGAATTTTCAGCAGATGACCAGCTAGCCAATGTGCCAAATTGTCACAAGTGACCAGCTAGCCAACATCGGCCAATGGAGTGAAAATCTCCACAATACATAGAGTGGCCAATATGACTACAACTCAACGTGTTACTGGTCAGCCCATTAGCTACATATTCCTGGATACCAGAGATGATGACTGATTGGCCAATGACAACCTTGCACAACACACCACTAATTGGCCAAATGAGCAAAATTCAGCACTTTGCTGACTGGCTCATCAGCTACCCACTGATTGGCCAATAAGTACAACTTGCTATCTTGCTGTTTAGCCCATTTATTATCTCTCCCTACTGTCCTCACTCCACTGATTGGCCAATGAACAAAATTTGGCATCTCATTGTCTGGACTATTAGCTATCTCTCCTTACACTCCACACTCCACTGATCAGCCGATGAGCAAAATTCAGCATCCTGCCATCTAGCTCATTAGCTATCCACTGATCAGCCAATGAGTACAGCTCAGCATCTTGCCATTCAGCCCATTTATTATCTCTCCCTACAGTCCTCTCACTTCACTGATCAGTCAATGAACAAAACTGGGCATCTTGCTATTCAGACCATTAGCTGTCTCCTCTTACACTCTGCACTCCACTGATTGGCCAATGAGTACAACCCCTACAGTCCACACTCCACTCCATTGATCAGCTGCCCAATAGAGACAATTCAGTATCATTCCATTCGAATCATAATTCCTGTGCTCAGTGGTACATTCAATGGCACAGTTTCACTTCCACAAAAGAATGTGACAGTGTGACAATATTTTGGCAAAATGAATCATCCATTTTGGTCCTCCCTTAGTACCACTATCTCCCAGTTGGCATAAATATACTTTGGCAACACTCAAGATAAACTATGCTCTTAAGGTGCTTTGGCAATGGGATGCATGCAGTGTGGTGACATCTCGAAAGAGGTGGACCACCCATGTGTTCAAGCTGCCACTGATCAGGGAACTTGAATTGACACAACACTTACAGCTACTTATCACACTTACAACTTATGGTCTACTTATCAAAGCTTTTGTCATTTGCCGAGCCATAAGCCAATATAAGTTCTACTTCGATGTCACAGTAAGTGTAAGCTCAATCAACATTCTCAATGCATAATGCTGAGAAAGTTATTGGCAAGTGTATAGGCTACAAGTGCCGTCACCATCCATCTCTTTTATTCTTGGACCTTATGTTGTCTCATCATCATGCAAGCATCGTCTTCGTATCACTGTGTTGTGGTACTGACAGCATGACATGTTGTTGTGTCAGATCCTCACACTATGGGGATGCTTTGGCAGCATGGCTAGAGTCTGATATGGTCTGGCATAGAGTGGGTAAGAGTGGAAGAGGGAGAATGGCAGAAATGCACCTCGTCATCATGTCAGTGCCTAGTGGCACCATCACATTGCAATCCAAGTTGTCAATGTTGCATCATTGCATCATTGAGTTGTTGCACTCAGGGGATGTGCATATACACCATTGTGTCATCATTTTTAGCTTGAGTTTTCATGTCATCACCCCATTAGTGTGGTGTCATTGTCAACTGAGGTGGTGTGCAAATGTGTGTCATCATCGTCAATGTGAAGGGGCTACATGTGCATGTCTGGGTCATTGTGTCATTATCCACATAACTCGAAAGGGGCCCATGATGGCACGTCTGTATGATGATAGTTAACATTGCAGGTTTCAAAAGGGTGTGTGCAGCACATAAGAAACACAGCAAGACTAAACTTGAATGTGCACTGGTGCACCTGTTCTGCCATAGTGAATCATAAACTTGTCATGATCCTCCAGAGAACCAAAACTGGTTGATCAATATGAACTTGGCTGATAATAGTTGATGGTGTATTTTTGAAAAATCAATTCGGCATTTGAAGCAACATACTTATGATGCTGGTTAATGGCAACAAGAGCAGAGGATCTGATAAGTTGGCATAATTGCTGTGTTAGATATAAGTGTTCAAGTAGAGGTGATAATGATACCTTTGTACTAAGTATATTTTCTAGTGAGCCACCACCTCCTGTAGCTCATCAAATATTACTCTGTTGGTGCCATAGTAGCAGCATCACCACCTGCTGGCAATTCGGGCTTCCTACATTGATCCCCAGTATATGGACCTGTCACTGCTATCACTTAGTACTATGGCCTTGTATATCTTGCCAACTGGAGTATTGATGCTTTTTATGGTGGGATATCTGCACAACCTGGCTCAGGGTATTGCAGCAGTTGATGCCCAATGTGAGATGAAGCAAATGACTCCATTACCAATGGTACCCCATGTTGCCCACCCCTCAAAGCAAGCAGGATTTATATAGGTAATTTTGGGTGACATGAGAATCTTTTCACTGTTTGACAGACATGGAAATGAAATCAATCTAGATTAGAATCGTGATCCGCGGATCGGAGATCTTGTTATTTCTCGCTTCTCACGAAGCGGCGTTCTCACGTCTGTTACGACCTTCTGGCATAACCTAGCTTTTACCCCTAGTCTAGGGTTCCCTTCTCGGTCTTCCCCTTTTCCTTACCTTCTGCGCTTATTCCTTTATCTTATCAGGTCATGTGACTATAGTTCTATTGTTTGCATCTATTGACACTTTTATAGATGCTCTACCTTCCTTTCTAGTTCACGGATCGTATCTTGATAGATCGTTCCCGCGGTCATCGGCATTCAGACTTCATCGCCGATAGATCTCCCGATCCTGTATCATTATCAATCTCGATCCTTTATTGACCCCTTTATCTATAGATCTGCCACCGTCCTCGTGTTATCTCACGGTAGGCATCTCTTCTACTTCTCCCGGTTCCTGGCTTCCATTCTGCCACACCACATTGCTTGCGCATTGTCACCTTTATACTTATATAGTCACCTGTAGTCACACGCCTGCCCTTAAGGCATGGTCCGTGCTCATGTACTCGTAGTATTTAATGCAAGGCCTTGAAGTCCTAGACCTCCAGTCTAGTTCTTCTCAGCAGTCGACCACTAAGTCCTGTCTTGAGTACTGAACGGGATTACCATTTATCCCTTATCCCGAGTCCCCTCTATTGTCCGTCGACTGTGCGGGTCTATTGCAAACCCCGCTAGTGGAACACCGGTACCTTCCTCGCCTTCGCCATTGGTACACCATCCACTCCTACCCCCACATTAGGGTTACCCGATTGCTTCTGCTATAACGTCATGGCAAACTTGTAAAGCAGCCACCGATATCTCTTATCTTTGGTGATGTGTCTTTTCCACCAGACTGGATCTGCTGACCGTGTATTTTCAGGGTACTCGATATCATATTTAAAGGTTCGTTTACCCATAGCATTTGCTTAAACCAATAGGAAACAAGTCTGATGAGGAATATCCGAAACAGGCCATGTTATCGATACAGAGCGGTAACACCTGTTACTTGTTTCCTCCTCATCCATTTCTGACTAACAGGCACCACTTCGCGGCACCTTGTGCTAAAGTCTCAGCCAATACTCTGGATCTCATCTGTGACTTGGTTTGACTTCTTGGCCAGACGATTAAGAGAGCTACAACATGCACAGATATGCTTTCGATGCATAGAGCCTCCTAACATGGATATTCTGACTGGCATTATCTGCAATATGATTCGCAGCATCAGCAGCACTCCTATCATATTGGACTTTCATGTCCATGAGTCCATGGCTCTTCTTCGATTCTCACAGATTTGCGAGCGCTCTGGAATGTTCTTCCTCTCCAATCTTGACTTGGATCACATACCCTGCTTACCAGGCATACAAAGTTTGGATGACACAGACGTCATGCGTCTTGTAGAGGGCAAGGCTGGAGATTGCTGAACTACTTCCAAGCCTCTATGGCCAGTGCTTCCTGTGGTAGAAGAACATGAGATGTTCCCAATAGGTATGAACCCAACTTGGAAAGCCATCATTACAGCTATCACAGACAGGCCTTGGGAATTGATGCAACCTTGGAGATGAGATATCTGTTTTACAGATCTTGAATCAGTTCTGGGCAAGCTGTTCACTGATTTTACCCATCAAATGTGGCTGCTTCTAAACCAGAA